>JAVQJF010097060.1:0-14401 GCA_036023855.1 Gadopsis marmoratus | reverse complement strand
CCTCATCTTTTCTGACTGTTTTCACTGGTTTTG
Organism: Gadopsis marmoratus; assembly: GCA_036023855.1. Lineage (NCBI taxonomy): Eukaryota > Metazoa > Chordata > Actinopteri > Centrarchiformes > Percichthyidae > Gadopsis > Gadopsis marmoratus. The sequence continues at coordinate 14,368 of JAVQJF010097060.1, read as the reverse complement.
CATTTGGCTCGGGTCAGTGTCATTTTCGCGGTGTCTTTGAATTCAGCCCTCTGTAGGCTGATCATTTTGATTTCCATCAAACGATGTGGCATCCTTTCGCTCCTAACACGTTACCCAGTCCACACCAGTATAGATATCCAGCATGATGTGTTCCTTTAATTTTTTTGAACAGTGTATATAACCAGGGATTTGTTTTGCGTGTATTCTCAGAGAAAGGGACACTAATAAAATTAATTAAAAAGGTAAGTTTGACTTAGATATGGCAGTTAGCAAGCTAGTGACTGTCAGTGCTTAGCTATTAAACCTATTTATTATTATTAATTTTTAACATTAGCAACAGCTGTATTTACCCTGATATATATATATATATATATATATGTGTGTGTGTGTCTATACATACAGATCTGTAAAAAAATTAAGAGACCACTGCAAAACTATCAGTTCTCTGGTTTTACTATTTATAGGTATGTGTTTGAGTAAAATTAACTTTGGAAAATTTGGAGTGGTCTCTTAATTTTTTTCCAACGCTATATATATATTATTGTTTAATATTTTCACTTTTTTACAAAATTGTTATGTGTTAGCCTATATTAATGTGAACAGACTTCTAAAAAACATGACATATCTATAATGATGGATAGACACTTAACATATGAGACCAGAATGCCGGCAGGACATGTTGATCTGTTTTGACGCCATCAGTGCCCTGATTGGTGGAAAACGCTTGCAAGAAGCAGGAAGAAAAGCCTTTTGAATTGTTTTGCCAGCCACGCAAACATGTCTCCCTCAAAGAGCCTAAAGAGGAGAGTTGACGTGGAAACCTGCAGCTTTAATGAAGAATGGACTGATAAGTGTGCATCCATCGTGCCAAGTTTCGGTACAGCTGCACCTGTGTGCCTCACTTGCAATGAAACAACCGCTGTTGCAGAAGAATACAATCTCGGGCACCAGCATTACAGAAGGCGACGTTCAGAGTCTGACCCTGAGCAGTCCGAGGCCCGTTGCAGAAACATTGCCACCTTGAAAGCTGGATGTCCATCCGGAGTTGGTAATAAAATGATTTCCGTCGCAACTATTTTTGGGGTTGTTTCAAAAAGAAGGAAACATAATGAGAGAGATCCTAAATTCCGGAGCACATTTTTTTCCTCCTCACATTCTCTGAACCACGGAGCCTCTGGCTCGATAACGACATGCCCAGAATGAATAGAACATACGCTGCAACTACGAGGCCTTCGTGGATAATGTTCGGACCGTAATAAAGGTTAACACTTGTGAGATTCCCGCGGAGGTGTGAGCAGATGTCACTGGGTTTTTGACGGTTTATTCAGCGGCCAGTGACAGGAGTCTGATACTGTTAGAATGTGCGGATTCTAAGTGTCGCCTCGATGTGCCGTTTGTGTGGCTCGCTAGTGACGTCGTCGCCGTCGGGGCCGCTGTAGAGACGGAGTCAGCTGTTTCCTACGCTGTCAGGAAGTAGCTCGGTGTTTGACGTGTGTTTCGTTCAGGCAGAGATGGCCACGCTAGTTTCTTAGTCGAGCTTCTTTTGGACAAGACTATGTCACGAACACGTTGCTACGCGTTTGAACGGCGGTGAAACTGAAGCGCTGGCAGCATATGGAGGCACTCGGGCTCAAATTGATTTATACTCGGCGGCCAGATGGGATGCTTTTGGGGGGCCGGATGTGGCCTGCGGGCCGCCAGTTGACGATCCATGCTGTACGATAAATCTCCCCCCCAACACAGCTGGGCCCTCGGCTGCATTCATCACTTTAAATCACATTACATTTTGATACACGCCGCTGATCCAATATTAGAGTTAAAATATGTAACTAAATCAGTGCCTCTTCTAAGTGCTGGGGACTGGATTTAAACACACGGTGAGTGCAAACAGTTTGACGGTGCCAAGACACCCGATGGAGGACTTCTGACGCGCTTGCTCCTGTTCCTCCTGTTCAGCCTTCAACCTCTGCTGAAGCACTGTAGCTGAAGCGAGGTGACTCGATGCGTTTCTTCAGGGTAAAAACAAGGGAATAATAACCAACTCGGACCTTCTTGAGAGAGCCATTTCCAAATGCTGCGTTTCAGTCAAGCCTGAAGATGCATGATATATCCAGAGCACCTCAAAAACCATTTCACATAAACAGTGCAGCGCGGCCAAATACATCACGAGTCCACATTCACAGACTTGAAAGGGGGGCCGGCCACGCAAGAGCCAGACGCCGCCTCGCTGAAAAAATCCAGCACACCTTTTTATTTTCGGGCGTGTTTAACGTCCCCCCGTCATAGATCCAATCAAAATCACTTTGGTTTTGTACGAATGAATGCAATGAGATCGGGCTCCATAGCCCTCATGTAGTTACTATAAAAAAGCATCAACAGACCTTGACTTTGTTTAGCTTATTCATTAGCTCTGAAGCAGCAGAGAACAGAGAGAAATCTGTATTCTCCATTCAAATAAAGAAAAAGTTTAAAAAGCATTTAGTTTCTATTTGTAATGCTCTTTCTGCTCCTCAAATCCCTTTGAAAGTACATACATAGTCATTTAATCAACAGAAAGGCAGAAGGTCAGTGTATAAGCTCATAAACCTGAGGTCCAGGAGAGAAGTGTAGGAAGGAAATGATTCATTGAGTGCTGACTGGTGAAAATCAGCCGCCTCACAACTGTCATTAGACCTCTTTTACGTCTGTGAAGCCAAAGTACTTAAATGGAAATGTTAAACTGAAGGCTGCGCGCACGGTTAGACGTCCGTGCTTCACTTCGGAGCTCATAAAAGCTATAAAAAAAAAACAGGAGACGCCCTGTAAGTCCGCTGATATTTTATTGACATACTTTAAGTGAAAGAAAAGTCTCTTCCATCAACCTGAATGTTTTTGGGCATGGCAGTTTTATTTGACCCCCCCCCTCCTGCAGTCCACCCTCACAGGTGTCTTCACTTCTGCCTGATTAAACCTCTCCTCAACACTGTGCTTGACTGACAACCCGCTCATTTTCCAACTAGGGCACCTCGCACTGATTAGGCCGAGTGGCTGCCGTGTCAGCTGGGATGCACTGCAAAACACTGTTAAAAAACGGTTTTCCCTTCCAGTGCCAGAACAAGGCTTCCGAATAGCCCCCCCCCCCACTTTTCACAGCACACATTTTGACGCAGCAGGAAAAGCACAGGTGCTACAGGTAACGTTAATGACGGATGAGTGGGAGATGAAACGGCCTCGAGGGGATTGAATGCTGCCTCAAACTGGGGAGGAATCAGTGAGCAAAGAGGGAGGGGGGGTATGCAACCTGTCATGGTGCCTTGCTATTGCGGAGTGGATTGCTGCCAAACAACGCATCTATTGCTCAACGGCGGAGGTTAAAGTCAAGGTCAAGGATTTTCTCTCACTGTGATGACCGTTGGTCGATTTGGAATGCTGGTGAGACGGAGCAAGTTCATGCATAAACGTTGGCGACCTCCGGTCAGAGTGCAGAGGCTACACGCTCCAGACCGCAGCAGCGCGACAGCGTGGTTGAGATCCGGTCTGAGCAGCAGCGGCGAACACACGGAAGGTAAAATCCTCCTGGAGCCTGCAACTGTTTCGTGCACTGGCATTCTTTGCAAATCCTGTTTACTGTTCCCACCTTGTAACTCATATCTGTTTGACCAGGCACGTATAAACCCTCGCCTCTCCCTTTCAGCTTTTGAATCATAATCCGCCTTACCAGCAGTCGTTACGGGGGGATGGACGTCACTTCTCCAAACAAGGACTGTTCTTTGTAACTGCGTGTCGGATCTGTGCAGGCAGAACACACCCCGACTGTCGCTTCTTTACCCCCTAGCTGTGCTGTGTTCTTGCCTTCAGCAGCAGATTAAGAACAAGTTCACACACCAGTTTGTGTGTTTGTCCGCTAACAGGAAACCTCTTGGTGGGTAGACCATGGCTCTGCGGGGACTTTTCTATTGTGGCATGGAACTGTGGAACTGGCTCGTTGGCTCACAAGGAAAGAACTAAAAGATATAACAAAAAAATGCATATCAAGGATGTAAGATGCATTTAATTGCACTTAGACTTTTTACTTAGGTAGACCTGGTGAGATTATAAGTCTCTTATTCAAAAGGTAGATTGACCAAAAATGCAACATCGAGGCAAACAAACCTACACACAAGCAGATGGGAAAAGGCAAAAGCCGAGTGAGAACCCACTGCAGGCACTAAACGGGCTAAATAATACACAGAGGTCATGGCTGAGAAATGGCTCAGAGAGGAAAAGGTTTACACGCGTTCCGTTTGCAGCTTAGCCTTGTTAAACAGAGGCTTTTGATTAACAGGGCTGAGCGGCCAACAAAACCAAGACGGAGCTCTTTTTGTCAGAACAGAAAGAAACACAATCCAGCACGTTCATCGATTGTGTCACGCAAATGTCACTCGCGCTGTCAGATCTGAGTTTCTCTTTAAACAAATGTGCTTAGACTAAAATGTCACGTCTAGTCGGCGTGTTAAGTCCTCGCAGCCTGTTCACGATCTGCCGAGTTGTCAGGCCAAAACCCAGAGAAAGTCATCGAGGAGATTTGGTAGAAAGCTTTTTCTTTTTTTTTTTATTGAAAGCTAGTTAAGTTCAGCCTGATGGTCAGACTGAACTGCTGTTTTGTTTTTAATTTCAATTCTTTATTGTTCATTTTAGGCTTTTTCTATTTTTGCCCTGACCAATCGGTGGGGCTTGTTCGCCTCTTTAGCTGAAGAACATTTTTAACCACCTCCTTTGTTTCGTCTCTCTGCTGTCAAGACTTTTACCAAATGTAGCTTCTGAATTCTTGGTCTGTTGTGTTGTCTTGCCATTTAATATCTTAGTTCCCTCAAAATGGGAAGAGTTTTTGATAATTAATTTACTTTTGTACTAACCCTAACCCCAAAACACGAAGCTGCTTGTTGAAGAGCCACCATCTCTTCAGTTGACGGAGAGCGTCAGGCCTGTAGTTGGACGTCCTAATAAAACACTTCCTTACAAACTCAACAAAAGGATCCAATATTGGGTTTTCTGAGAGTCCTATTGTATGGCCGACACACAAAAGTGAGGGGGGGGGGGTCACGTTGAACTTGGAAGAACATTACGAAAACATAAGTGTTTTTCAGCCGCTGCAGGTGAAAAAACAGATCTATACGCCTGTTTTGTCAGCCTCCGTTCACCCGTCAGGGAGCGACAAAGACAAAAAGAATCTCTTACCTCTTGACTTCTGCCAGTGTGAGATGAATGATGGGCAGAGCAGAAATTGAATTTGTTTATTATTATTATAAAATGTACAGCCTACACTCGGTATTAGATGCACATCGTAAGTCATCACTGCTCCAGAACGTGAGTTTTTGAACAAATAAAAAAGGAAGGTGTGAAGGATGCAGCTAATCCTTGGCAACAGCACCTTGTTCCTATAATTCTGAACGTGATTGGATGGGGCCTAACAGGCAGACCTGCATATTCATTACACTCGTACAGACCAAAGACACTATCGTGGAAGACAACAGTTTGGCGATAAAATCAAGAGTTCAACTTTGGGCCGAGAGTGAATGTACCAACGTTTCTTGATATAAGTTTGTGTTTGTCAAACTGCCCATTTGGTTGATGAGAAAGAATCGCACAACGTTAAACAATGGCATATTTTAAGCTTTTTCTTACATTGTAAAATAAATTTAGAAGGAAACTTGGAGTATTTGGACACATTGTTCATTTTATTCAAAGAACTGTTGGCATCCCTTGTCCTGCTGACAGCCAGACCATGACCACAATCTTTCCTAACCTTCAACACGTAGTGTTAGACGCCAAATTCTCTTTATGTCTTATGTGGCGGATCGGATAGCAAAAAGGTTACGTGTAAATGCATCCAAGAAGCATTTAAGACGATACGACTGCCGACATGTTTATAGCCAAATGTTTAAAAAGGTGGACATGCATCAGTCTTTCCGTAATCCAGGCTACACCAGTAAGCGCTATGGAAGCTACGCTGAAATTATGCTAAAACCAGCTGTAACACTTTCAGTCTCGCTTGTAGTTCATAAATGCACTTTGTCCATGTGTTTGTGTTAGTTAAAAGTGTTCTTCTTGGCTATTTTGGCAGTTCCCAACCTGCTTCAGGTGCATTACCGCCACCTGCGGGTCTGGAGGAGACCCTGATTTGCATGCAACCTGGGGAAACTTAATACACTTAATAAAAGTGTATTAAGATACGAAACCCCATCTACACTTGCCTAACCCTATATCCACATCCACATCAGTGAACGGCATACGAGGCATTTTTCTTAATTGTCGTGCATTTTAGACGAGCAATGTCTTGCTGATAGGGGGCGCTACATCAGAAGATGCTTGTGATTTGAAGGTTGGCGTTTCTGACCTGCAAATCACCAAATTAACGCTCGCTGATTAATCTACCATTATATCAGAGGTAAAACTGCATAGGCTTGGAGTATCTTGAACTCACTAACCAGAGCAACTCTGCCTGCTGATTAATGTCCTTCAATAGTTCACACTGCAGGAGAATCAGACCAGACTGTTCGGCCTTATTCACAAATAGCTCGGTGTACTCGTACCAAACGTACATCAAAATGGCAGAGTCTGTTATTTGCAACTTATGACACATCCTCCTTAGTCCTCCTTTGACAGCTTCCTCTCATCTCGCTCTTTCCCTCCATCCTAATGGGAAAGCACCACCCTGTGACCAAGCTACACAAGCAGACCCATATATTCAAACTTCATCATCTGCTCACTTCAAACGTCCTTGAGTTCAAAAGGCCTTTGTTCCGTGTCTCTGTGCAAAATTTCAAACAATTTTCCTCTCGTTCACCAGAGATACAGAGATACACCCGCCAAAAAGTAAGAAGTGGGCACATGTCGATCTGCTGGTCTGCTTTTCAGAGAGGAAATGCCTTAAAGTGCATTTCACAAAAATGGTGCATTTTACCAGGAACTGCAGTGACGACAGCGATAATAACTGCAGAATGGCCTCTAAAACCAACCCTATAAACGTTGTTCTGGTTTCCAGAAGGAGCCAGTGTTGAATGTGTTTTAACCCTTTGCTAAGTTGCATTGTTGCATTGTTGCAAGTTGCCAGGAGATTAGTATATAATTTTAAACTATAAAAGAAATTCAAATATCCCCACCCCGGTCCAATCTGGTCCTGGGACATAAGCAGAATGTGGTGCAGTTGTCAGGCTATTTTAGGAGGGATTTATTTCATGTACTGAGTTTTGTGTCTGCGTGTTCTAAAACTTGAGTAACTTGTCAGTAGACCACATTTCTAATGCCGAGTGCAATTTTTAAATATCTAACAGCACTGCCACTACTGCTAATTAAATTAATAACAAACATGATTGTTACTCGTTGGGCACCAAAGACTCTTCGTCTGTATGAATTCACCTGCTTCAATCTTGTGGCAGGAGATGGGAAGTGTGGATAAGCCAATGTCCCTGGGCAAGAGACAGAATTCTGCAGCCGAGGAGGACACGTAATAGATACAATTACTGGACAAAAGTAAGAAAGGACCAAAAGCCTTGCAGGCTTGAAACTATGAAGTGAACCAGACAGAGGAGGAAAAACAAATATAGAACTACAAAACCTGGAAACCGAGGCAAGTTATTAGATTTAAAAACCTCAACAATATAAATTAGGAGGTACAGCAGTCTGCTGCAGGTACAATGTCCTCCCCTTTCCTGCAGCCACAGATCGATGCACTGATTGATCCAGATGTAATTGCGGCTCTTGCAATGCTACTGTGTTATCACTCGCTCCTTTCCCACTCATCCAAATCAAATCGGGGTCCAACCAAAACCCTTTCTGATGTCGTACAACTACGGCAGAAGACCGACATAGATACGAGGCTGCAGTGTGCGGAAATGTCAAAAAGCCGAGAAGGCAGACAGTGATTGGTATTTTCCAGCTATAGTACAAATCACATTCAGAGATGAAAAGGAGGCCATCTGGATACAGAATTTCATTAACTTAAATTTATTTTCTAGGCTGATCATTTTGTTTCCACTCCATTATTTTGCCCATTACCAATCTGGGGTTGATGCATCTCTCTGCCCAATGTCATGTCCTGTGTTAGCAGCAGCATAATAACTCATAATAACAGCAGCATAATAACTGTTCCTGCTGCCTGCACCCCCCCCCCCCCCCGACATGACATCAAACAGTTCTTTAGGAACTACATACAGCTCAACTTACCGATGCTTTATGACCAGACTGCAACGAGGTGCCCGGAGTGCCAATTTACGAACACATTTGCAGCAGGGAGAAGGAGAGAGAGAGGGAGAGGGGGAGAGAGAGAGAGATGAGTGCAGCACCAGATAAAAGGGAGGGAGAAAGATGAAAGATGGAGAACGACTGAGATGCAGCCAACACTGGTGACGCTTCACCCAGAGAGAGAGATCGAGATATCAGTTCGGCTCAAAAGTGCAGAAAATAAAAATAAGTGAAGTAACATAAAATAAAATGTAAATGATTCCTATGGGGACATTATGGGGTTGGAGAACACTTAGGGGACAAAGAAAGCAAATACACATTCTGCAACTTGTTCGTCAACTGAAGTGAAGCTAAACTCAAATGCTTTTAATTCACCGTTAACGCATTCTGGACGTATTCCACATTTTTGGAAACATTGAGACGTTGAACGCTGATCGTCTGAACACTGGTGGGAGAGCCAACGTGTATTTTGGGGTGGTGGAACGCAATCACGACATAACTGACAGATTTGAGTCCCTTAAAATCACGCCAAGACTTATTCTCCCAGTTGACAAGCGAGCCGGGTGACGGCTATGCTGCTCACTCTGCCGCTTGCAATAGATGTATAAATGAATATCGGGCCGTTTTTTTTTAAACTGGCCCAGAGCTGAGTTTGTGGTGTGCAGCAACCCTCTTCTTCATTTTTGATTCTTCTCACATCGCTTGTGCTTGACCTGCGCCCACCGGGATTATGCTGCGGTGCAGAGGTCTTCTGATTTTTGATTGCATGCACAGAGAGGGGAAAAGTGACGAACCAGAAAAAGAGCAAACTCCACTTGCAGAGGAAAGTGGAGAGATGAGTGGACGTGGAAGGACAAACACATCGGCATGAAAGGCTACAGCAATGACAGAAGTGACCAAAGAGTGGGGAAGCTAAACAAAATCCAATTAGAAAATCACAAAGAAGTCGGCCAGACAGACATCGGGAGGTGCACAGGTGGAGGGTAGGAAATGGTGAGGAAACAGGAGGAGAAGAAGAAGAGAACAGCCAGCCAAATCAAATGAATCTCCATGTTTTCTCTCCTGCTACCCTCATTACTGGCTTGGGTTTTCTGCCAGCAGCACTTTGACCTGTCAGAGTCTTTACTCTGCCTAATGATGACACCGCAAGATATTACTGCAGGCTGAGTCAAAGTGATCATACATTGAGAAATTTGCTAAGAACGAAAGCAGTGAACAAATCTCATCCATTTCAAGATATTAAAGAATAAAATCTGAAGGATGAAATATCAAAGATCACAAGAGCATGTTTTGATTCATCCATAGAGGGTCTGTGTTCAGCAAGAAGAAATAATATTCTGTGTATTTCAGCTGAAAGCAAAGAACAAGGGCTGCCTCTTTGGCCCACTGTTTTTTTTGTGTGCTGTAGTCAGCAACTACATTAGGATCACACTTGAATCAACGTTTTGGTGAGAAAGAGAATATGGGAGTAACGGAGATGGGGTTTGGAGGCGAGTAGGGAGGCTGTGGGAAGCAAAGGGGTAAAGAAAGGGTTCTGGACATTGATACAAATCAGACGTAGCATTAAAAATGGACAGCCATACATTAAACATGACCACCAGGACAACAGCAGTGTTGGCACTGAAGCCTGGGAGCTGCAGCTCTCACCAAAATCCTCCGCAGAAAAAGTGTGTGTGGCTGCATGTTCACGTATGTAAATGTGCTGAAACAAGGTCACCCAATCCAAACATCTCATCTGCAGAGTGAACCGAAACAGTTCTGCGCTTTGAGACTTTTATCCAGTTTATTTCTAAGCACATATCTTAATGAGGAGCCTCTCTGTTTTCTGATCTGCTCTTGTTTTCAAAAACGCACAAAATAACCATAATGGTAGAAATCACCCACACAGCATCTTTTTGCAGCAAGGCAGCATGAAAAGCAGGATAATAAAAACTCAATAAGGCAATTGAAATGGGTTCTTCCTTCCCCGATTCAAACCTCTATACCGCATTTATACAGCTCACGCGCAAATCCGTGTCCTGCCTTCTTCGTCATTTTACGACGGTTGGCATCCAGCTCTTGCATCGCGTCTACTTTCTGTGGTTCATGCTAAGAAAGATCCCACCAAAGCAGGATTCATGTGTGCACGAATTGATTACTCAGCCCACATAGGAGTCCAAAGCAAAATCAGAACCCGTCTGAACCTTCTCTCGCATCAAAAGTTGCAATGCCCATTTTTGAGATATCCAACAAATAATTTAACAGTGATTCAGCAAATTTACATATACGTCATTACATTATACAACGTACCTAAACACTTAATGATATTATTATTATTTATTTAAAAATGTTTTATAGCGTGTGAGAATTTATGCAGACTTTTTCGTCATTTGGACAGAAACTATCCACTTCGTTAAGTTTGTCTCTGCAAACAACAAAGCAGGTTGACTGTCACATAACAAGGACATGCTGAAAGCCACAACAGGGCCAAAGCTCCAATTAAGGAGTAATTAATATTAATGCACCGCAACAGGATTGCTAGAGAGAAACCAACAACATCAAAGTACATGGAGTCTGCTATATTGAGTGCGTGTGGTGCATTAGAGAGGCAGGCTAGATGATGGTGATGGAGGTAATGAACGAGAGGCAGAATAAATAAAGCGGGAGGTGCACAACTGCACGAAAAAAGGGAAAGCGACGTCAGCAAGACGCCGAGAAAGTGAATAAGCGGAGGGAGAAACTTGTTGGCAGCAGGCAGAGAAGCAAGTGTCTGTTCAAGTCTACAAATTCCGTCTCGACAGCCACCAGAGAGCTGGAAACAGAACATAAGAAATGATTAGTGTATATATGATGATGTTTACTCTTCCTGTCAAAGAATGTGTTTAACCTGGATTTAAAAGTGGTCAAAGTCTAACATCCTCCGGACGTTTGTTCCAGGTCTGTGGAGCATAGAAGCTAAACGCTGCTTCTCCATGTTTAGGCCCTAAACATGTTCTAGGTCGCGGCTATGAGGGTTCATATGGTAAAATACAGTCAGATGTATTTAGAATCTAGAGCCACACTGGCAGCTCTGTGAGGCTGCACTTTGGCCCAGCGGTGCTTTGAGCTTTATGGTAAAATCTTTACGTCTCAGGTTAGCACGTCGGCATGCTAGCATTGGCTAGTTAGCAGTAAGCATAAAGTGCAGCTGAGGCTGATGGGAACGTCACTGGATTTGCAGGTATTTCGTCATGAAACAAAGTATTGGACAGATTGAAATTTTGACCGGATGACGACGCTGGGTGGAAAGTCAGAAGATTCCCGAAGTTGTTACAGTTCACAAGAACATGAAAATTTGTATAAATCTTCCTGCAAATCTAACAATTATTATTGCAATATTTCACTCTTAACCACAATCTGCTGGTGGTGCGAGAGGGAAAGGGATTTATCACCTGGGAACCATGTAGGTCAGTAGAACACCTGTACCAGTCAACCTGCCAGATGTAAAGATATTTAAAATTTGAAACGAAGAAATTTGTTCGTATGAATGGTTCTTGCGTGGCCTAATATTTGTGGTTAAGTGGCACGTACAAGTGATTTAAGAGAGTTTGTGGCGTTCGCCAAATTTCTCATATTTAGAATTGTCTCTCAGTTAGTTCTTGCATGAGGCCCATTGTTGTAGCGACGTAGCCTATGTCCAGATCTTAGTAATTACTTAGCAATTGTAAAACCTCAGATTCCATTTAATGGAAACACAAGCAGTAACACGATCAAATTCTCTGTTCTATATTTATCATCTGTGGTTCGTGGATGCGTGATTTAAAGAGAAGACTATTCTGGGAATAATGATGCTGCTGGCGGAAATCTTTCTTTCCCTTTCTTGGTTCATCGGAAAAAACCCGTGGGTGTTTGTGACCCACTCAACAGTCGCCACAGAGGGGACCAGAGCTGAGACATTTCTGACTGATGTCTGGGAGGGAATTTGAAGTAGGAGTCTGGGATTTGTCTGTTTATCTTAAAGCCAGCTGCAGGGCCAAACAGGACTGGCCCAACAAAAACCATGAATCCTACAAACAAGGTGAGAGAAGGAAAGAAACAGGTAATATGTTGTGGAAACGGAGAACAAAAAGTACTGGACCTGAAATTCAAGGCTTAATATATTGCATACTTAAGCAGGTAGCTGTGTCAGATTGAGGTCGGATGACATACCCATCGCAAACAAACTGCTCCAGAGTTTGGAACTAGACCAAGAACGCGTCCTCTAAAAGGTCTCGGTGCGGTTGTTTCGGTATGCGCCCGAGTGCAACTGCGGTCTTCACACCTGCCCAAACAAACCAAATGATGCTGATTAGACTTAGTGGCCACCAGGTCAGCCAGGAGCTTGGCGTCAGCGCAACCCGCTGTTAAGAAAAGGTGAATACTTTTAGCTTTAGTTGTAGTTTCCAAACCCACAGCAGACATTTTGACGTGTGCGATAGGAAAATGCCATGGCATGCATGGCAGCTCTCCCGCCGTGTGTGTGTGTGTGTGACTGACTCAGCAGAAAGGACATGTCACTCGCTGCTGATTAGTTAAGGCAAAGCCAAAAGGTCAGGTTACTCATTTTGTGATGCTGCCGTCTGATTGTGCAATTATTTCCTGCTGCAAGAAGACTCTGTTCACCGCTGTTGCAGAAGAGTGGAGAAAAAATTCAGTTTGCCTAATTTTGTGTCTCTGAAGTCTCAGCCCCCCCTTTTTTTTTTTTTTTACTGTTGTTTTGTTTTGTTCTTCATTGCAGTCATTTAAATATCACACATCACACTGCTGCATTACAAGCTGTCTGTGCTCAGAATCCCCGTTAGCCGGGCTTCAGGCTGCTCAGTGAGGACATCAACCCGGCGATGGATCACTGCGGCAGATACACAACACACTCACATGGAGACGACATGAGATCAGGTCAGTGACAGACTGCCACACTTGAAGCAGCAGGATGCTACAGACCAAGGCCAGACTCAGAGTGATTTGCGGATAACTCATTTATCTCTGAAGGGCCCATTTCTCCACCCTGCTGCAGTGAGTTAGAGGTAGAAGGGGATTATCTGTGTTCTGGCCATGTCTGTAGAAGGTGAACGGCAGTCTGGGTCTGTCCTTTTTTATATTATATTGTCTATAAGTCATCAGTCAGGCTTTATCATCTGTGGACGCAAAGATACCACAGATTCGGCAGCCTGAAAACATTAGCGGTGCCAGTTAAATTACTTTTTCTTTTTTCGAATTTTTTTTTTTATTTCAACATTCACATCTAAAATTAAAATAAATGTGCGCCACATGAGTTTACCCACCTGACAGAAGTCCTGCATGCATGCAACCATGTGGACAGCTGGACCTGCAATACAGAAATTAGCCCACTGTCATTAGTCAGGTTGCCAAGCAACAGGAGAGACGAGGCTAATCACACTGACAGACAGGGGGCGGAGCAGAGTTGGTGGAAAGAGCGAGGACAAGGACGAGGGACCGTCGTTACAGGGTGGTGAAGTTGGTGTGGGCAGATTAAGACTGAGCGAGTAGACGGAGAAAGAAGACACCGAAGAAGAGGAGGAAAGATGAGGAGTGGAGCTCTTGGGCAAAGAAGAGTGATGAGAGAGAGGCAAGGAAATAATCATCATTTCCTACTCCATCATGCAATTATGGCGGTTACCAATTATGCAACTCTGAGACAGCCAGCAAAAAAGACATTCTTTCACTGATTATTGAATTTAAATGATTAAATAAATGCCCATGATTAATCTGGATCTTAATGTGGCGTTGAACAGTGTTAAAAGATCCTCCAGACCTGCACAAGAACATGGACGTTCCTTCTGTCTTCGTTACACTCAAATGCATATAAAGTGTATTTTGTACAAGAGGCAGGTTATAAGTTACTATGAAAACCATCAAACGATGTACAGAGTTCCTGTTTCCTGTTCTTGTCAGTTTCCCTCCTGTGTCGATTCCTTTAACCAGGTCGCTGCCTGGCTGCCTGCCTGCCTGGCTGGTTGCCTGCTGCCTGGCTGGCTGCCTGCCTGCCTGCCTGCCTGCCTACCTGCCTGCCTGCCTGCCTACCTGCCTGCCTGGCTGCTGCCTGCCTGCCTGCCTGCCTGCCTGCCTGCCTACCTGCCTGCCTGCCTGCCTGGTTGCCTGCTGCCTGGCTGGCTGCCTGCCTGCCTGCCTGCCTACCTGCCTGCCTGGC
>JAVQJF010097059.1:0-118857 GCA_036023855.1 Gadopsis marmoratus | reverse complement strand
CGTTTTATGGGCCCGATTTATTGTCTATTTTGTAATTAAATGATTTTTGGGTAAAATAAAAACCCATTTTTGATAAATCACAACTGTGTCCTCTTGCCTGGCTGCACGGTCCCTCACAGTGACAGATAGCACGAGTACATTGACCTCTGTACCAATGTGTACTCGTCACATGACATGGTTTACACAAAATTTGCTGATTTTATGTCTCATGATGAGTTGACACCACTGCTCCCTTCCTCTCCCTCCTCCTCCCCCCTATCCCCCCATTTCTTCCCCTTCCTGCCCAAGGTGCTGTTTATAAAAACGAGTTGCTTATTTAACAGGAATATTCTATCTGACTAGACAGATTGATCTGAATGTAAAAATAAAGCAGGACATCTGCCATCATCTGTTTTAATGAGGAAAACGACATTTATGTTTCAGTTTAAGTTCCCACTGAGGCTCAGGACATTCCTGAGGCAAGATGCATCTGCCCAGATGAGTGGGGGATGGGGGCTTGTTCCACAACAAAGAGCTGCAAAGTTCAGACCACTTAGGAGACATATATCTTACAGGAGGATTGAAATTGTGCTGCGTCACTTTCTGTACACTCACGCAAAAAAATCTGGACTCTTTCAGTCCGAATTACATTTTTTTTCCTTTTTCTTTTCAGCCTGCCAGTATCTTGTAATCAGAGAAAGCCTGTGACTGAGGCAAAAGGTCAAGATAAGCCAAGATGCCATACAGACTAGCAATACACAAAGCCACAGCTTTTGGGTAAAAAAATCAGACAGAAGAGATTGTATCCATTTGACGGAAAAGTGCCATCTGATTCTAAGATCAAATCTCTGTCAAACAATGGTTCGTCAAAGGCATCATATTATATAGAACAAAAACAATAACATATTTTTCCCAGAAGAAATTAACCATGACCTGACTGAAATACTCACTTACGAGAAGATGATTCAGCAGAATGGTAACACTTGAATGAATAGGCACCTTTGTGATGAGCTCCATTGCTATCATCACATATTAGTGCTCAAACTGCTATTAATTTTTAGAAGGAAATCCATTTAGTATATACTATATTTCTTTTTCAAAATTTTGCAGTTCACTTTTAACTTTTCCATCTGAGGAATTATGGTACTTATTATAATTATTAAAGCAACTACTTGGTATCATTTTCTCAGAACAGGTGTCCCTTCTGTCTGAGGGATATATAATTGATTTTGCACACGTATTTCTGTGTGTGAATGAAGTAAGTGTGTTTCTTGGTGCACGTATACAGTATGTATTATGTAGCACTATACCCTCTGTATTCTTCTGATAGAAGACTCCATGGGGATGCATCGAGTAGTTTCTGGACGCAAAGTTCTTCAGGTGGACCAGAATGACGTCATTGACCTCAGCTCGCAGAATGGGCCCCAGGAAGCCCAACCAGGGAGGTCGGGGGGCCATGCGGCTGTACGTAGCATCTGTATACTGTCGGAACATTGCCTTTTTATAAATGCTGCCAATACGATGCGGCCCTCTTTCCAGGAATACAGATGCATGACTTGGATGGAAGTGGAAAAAAGACAAAAAGAATGAGAGGTTCAGACAGAGCAGTGGTGTAGTTACAGAATGTGTAGGAGGGAGAAGAGAAAGAGCTATTAATCCTGTTTTGTTGGGTGTTTCTTAAGATCAAGGTCAGGTTATTGTCATGTTATACCATACGGGATTAAAAGGGCATGCAGTTTCATCTCCCTATCATGCTACATACATATTATTTTCAAATAGGTGTATGGAATGTTAAGGCACAAATAGTCAAATGTAATTAAAGAAAAACCACAACAATACAATAAAGTTAGTTTGTGTGTAAATCTGCAAATACAAGTAGGAGAAACACAGCATCCGCTATATGCCATGACACCATTACAACCGTGCGACTGCCTAATTATTGTCAAGATACAGACCGTGTCACTGTAGCCAACTATGCAACTGTATGTAATTAATACAGAAAATAGAGGAAGAACAAGTAGCAAATATGCCACTGCAGCTCACCTCTGATGTGCCTTTGAGATTATTTAACTTCACTGACAATAGAAGAGAAAATTCCATTTAAAAACAAAAATAATCTAGGACACGAATCGCTTAACTGTAGACGTAATGCCCCAGAACAAATTGTGTCTGTTGCAGCTCTCTAACGATTAGACTTGTCACTATTGTGATTACACGTTTCTGTGGGCTAATAGCCTGTTACTTGAGCTGTGGCAAACACAGTTTTCCCGTATCCATCGCATAACCAAAGCAACAGGGAGGACGAAAAGCAATACATTTACTAGGTTCACAAAATTGATTCACTTGTACACAACTTTGCTGACTATTGCTGATAAAGGTGCTTTCACTGAGCACCTGGTCAGAGAGATGTCATGCTAACGTACCTCAATCATCTCCGTTAAACAGGACTTCACGGAGGAAACATTGGGTGCTACACAACGCCTTTGACGACAATTATGTAAGTGTATTTATTTGATGAGATTTTAGAAAATCATCTCTATGTTACAGTCCACGTACCTATGTTATTGATATGCCATGCGACTGTCTCCCAGTTAGTAAAACACACAACATATTGCTTTTCCAATGGCTGATATAAAATACTTTTTACAATAAGATATGATCTGCCTGTGGATTCAATAATAGACCATATCTAGAGAAGAATAATTGTTAAATATGCTAAAATAGTATGATTTGAGTACCACCAGTGTGTGAACACGGCTGCGCCTGTGTGGTCACTGACTGTCAAGCTCAGCTGTCTTGCGACGTCTGGAAACTCTAGCATTACATAAGGAACATGCGTTATACTTCAAAGCTATTCTGCTCTCTTACCTGAAGAGATAAACTGTGGCACAATCAAAGTCCGCCACCTTTGGAAAATCTATCTTTTATTATACCCATTATATGCCTTCATATGATAATGGCCTTTTATTTCAACTTGGGCTTTTCTTTAACAACATGTCTCCACCAACTGCTGAAACGTCACCATGAAGACAATGACAGTCAAATAAAAGTTGTCAGGTACCCTTAATTTAGAAATGACCCCATGTCAGCTATCTGAGCAGTGAGCAAAACTGATAAAGCTGACTATATGTGATATGGCTACAGCCCAGAGGGACACCCTAGCCAGTCAGGAGGATCAACTACCTGCCTATAACTGCAAGATACATTAAAACATCATAGTCACAATTCTCCCAAACTTGGAAATTCCCATTACACCCTTTTACATCTTTGAGTTTATTCTTAAAGCACAGCAACTTTACATCTATGTGATATCAGTCTTGGTGTTGTTTCATTCAAGCTCTTCTCTCATTTGTCTGAGGGGCAGCTGTTATTGTGATCAGTGTAACGCAAAGGGAAGCCTCTGCCTCTAATCTCGCCAAAGGAGACAGTCACCCACTGTTAGTCACTCCAGTAAAGCCATATTTCCTGTGGACCCTTCCAGCAAAGCGCACACAACGCTGCCTTCACTGTCACATCATGGCAAGGGGATTAGAAAGATGGGGACCTTCGGGGTTTTCTCACAGAATCACGTTAGAGTTTAGCATTCTCGGCACCCCCCACGCGTGAAAGCGATCAGATGATCAGGTTTCGTCTGCAAACCATCCCCCCAAAATCACTGGACCGCATCGCAGCTCACCCATCATTCTGGACGTCTTGCCCGTTAATCAGGTTTCTCCCAGTGGGCGCATAATTCCACGAGTCCTCAATGATCCCCACATAGTAAACTCTCTGCCTGCCGCGCGTCCCGTCGGCGGAGGAGCAGAGGAGAGCCAGCAAACAACTCGCGAACAGCCCCGGAGTCCGTGCCATGCCCGGAAGATCCGCTCCGTCAGATGGGTGTTTTAGCGGGGTTTTATGGTTCAAGAGGGGCAAGTGGGGGGGCGGGGGCCTGCCAGCAGCGCGTGTGAAACTCCTGCGAAGGGAAACAGACGGTGTATTCAGCCGGAGAGCAGCGGCGCCGCCTCCTGCGGCATCAGACGTGCGGGGATCATGAGCGCTCAACATTCTGCCCTCCATTATGAGACGTTGTAGGCGTTATGAAGCGCAGGTCTACCTTTCAGCTTGGCATTGCAGCTATACATGTTGGTGATCCGCACATAAACACATAAGTACGTGTAGGTTTCACACTTCCTAAGCCGCATCCACACCGATGGGCCAACAAGTCCCGCTCGTGGATGGAGTTCGGTGCAGATTCTTCAAAGTGACCCGCTGCACGATGAGCTGGTCTATAGTTTATTTGTTAGGGCTGAGAGGAGAGGACGAGCCCCTAAGTAGAACACAAGCCCGTCAGTTCAGAGCGCATTAAGGGGAAGGTGGCCGGGCGGGAGAAGCAGAGAGAGCCGAGCCGAGCCGAGCCGAGCCGAGTTGTAGTTGGCGCTGAAACGGACAGGTCCGATCCGGGGAGCTGGAGTCTAGGAAGGAGAGAGAACAGCACAACATTATTAACCATGAATACAAACCCAAATAAGGGGTAGCCTTGTTTACCACTTATCGCGCTGTTAAAAATAAAGAAAGATAACGCCACTTGAGCTAAGTTTAAAACTGGTGTGAGATGCATTATTTATTATAGGCACATTACATGATGTTGTTGTTCAGGGATTGGAAGTGGTTTGTGATAGGGATTTTTAAAAGGCTTCTCAATCTAATAATGCCAGCACCATCAATCAACCCAGCAACTACATCCCTGCATCTTTCAACCTGGAGCTTAAAGGGGTGAGGCTGACACCTGCCGACCAACTCGGAGCAGTGCAACTCTGAACGGACGTCTCTGCCTTTACAAAGTAAACTCAGGGCACTTTGGTAATGCACAAAGAACATAACCATGTTCTAGTCACTTTGGTCTTGTTCCCCTCATTTGGTTAAGTGAGTGTGAGCCTTGAGGTTCCTATTTCTGATAGTCCCCACAGTACAATCTGCATCCAAAGCACAGTGCTGATATGCTGTAAGAACAAATGCATTAGCTAGTGCTTCTATAGGAAAACAAGGTCCTAAAAGCAGCAAGGCTGAAAACAGTGACCCAGTGTAGTTTTGTATTGTTATTATTCTGTTGTGCATGTAGGTCACCCAGGTCAAGTGAGGGGGACGCTCAGACATTGATTGTGGTAGTTCCATTGTACCCCCTGACGTCCCAGCCCCACAGAAAGAACACATTGTTCCACAAGATCAACCGTGATTTAATGTATTCTCAGTCAGGCCCCAGCTCTGCACTTTACTGTGGGATAGAAACCTCTGGAAATTCTACCTTGGTGCCTGCTGGCTGATTTCTATGTTATCTCCCTTAAACATTAGAGCAATGATTTGCAGCTCAACTGAATCCAAACGGTCACATTCCCATATCATTCTCACATTGTTCATGGCTCTGTAATGTTTGCACTGTTACTTCATGTAACAAAATATGCCAGTTGTGGTGTGTAATTATGTCCACCACCACCAAATGTATGAAAGGAAACACAAAATTATCATAATAATTTCATTCATGGATGCATTTAGCTGTATGGTCATTCACATTTAGTTTCCAAAATGATCCATTTTGTCAATTTTATTTAAATTGCAGCTGTGCCATTTGCCCATTTCTGCTGTCCCTATTTTGGCACTTTTACGATATGGATGATGATGATTAAAGAAACTACTATTTCAATAATTTCACTCACACCAAATCACTTTGAAAGTCTGGTGTGTTTTATGAGGACTATCTAGTAAAACACCGGATGGACAGCAATTCACTGATCTTCAATAAACCAGTGATTCTGCTTCTTCTTCTTCTTCTTCTTCTGCGGCGGTTGGCATCCAGCACATTGGTGCAGTACCGCCACAAACCACTGATCCGAGCGTCGCTCAGTGGGACGGTCCCGTGACGTCAGCGCCGTGCGCGCACACAGCGTGTTTGCCTGACCGCGCACGACAGCGCGCTGCCGTCACAGGTCTCTGCTGCTGTCTGTCTGGCTGCTGGTTGTCAGCGTACAGACATGGCTGCTCTCAGCAAAATACCGCACAGCTGCTACGAGATCGGCCACACCTGGAGCCCGTCGTGTGCGCAGTCTGCTTTGGATATAACCCGGGGTGCTCTGGAGGTCTCCTTCAAAATATACGTCCCTCTTTACCTGGTAGGTTTCTCCCGTTTGACCTGCAATACTTGGACTTTTGTACCCCGAAGCTGCAGCTCGTTAGCTAGCTAACCGCGTAATGCTAAGGCTAAGTAGTTGTCAGAAAGCGCCTGTAAGGTGAAGATTTGCTGACACGGCGCTAGTTTACAGCCGGGGGTGCTAAGTTCAAGTTCAAGCTCGTGCACATAATGTACGAGGCGACGACACTCATTAACTAAGACCGTTATAGCCGTCATCAGTTCCAAGGTGGACAGCGTTTCTCTTTTTCTCAGTTTTCTCAATTATCATGCAGTGATTTGGCAGCCAAACCCAGAACTACAACGGTGGCTGCCACTCACCTCTATGTGTTGCAGATAGCAGCAGTTCTAAGGAGACGGAAGAAGGATTACTATTTGAAAAGGCTTCTCCCTGAGATCCTGTGGTCTACCTCTTTCCTCACCGCCAATGGGAGTCTCTACATTGTTTTCTTCTGCATCCTCAGGTTAGTAGGTCACACTTTCTGGCTGGCAGGTGAAATTGAGATGATGACAGGAAAGGGTTTCAGGAGCTAAGCGGATTAATCTGTGGATCAGTGCAGGTGATTGAAACTGTAGATTTAATAGTTTACAACATTAAATAAGCTAAATTGACACACGCTCATACCCAAAGCAGCCGTTCTGTGTCTGTGGCGCTGCCAGTGTCCTTTTCATTTGAAAAAGTACAAAATTAAACAACAGTGTATATTTCTAACTTTAGGAAACTGTTGGGGGGGTTCTACTCCTGGAATGCCGGGTTTGGCGCAGCGCTGCCTGCCTCCTACATTGCCATCCTCCTGGAGCGCAAGAGCAGGTGAGATTCCTGTCCTCTCCTGTTCTCCGAAACTCTTTTTTTTCATGTTTGAACTAAAACACATCTGCCAAGTTCAACACTGCACAATCTATATGTCCCCCCCCCCCCA
Organism: Gadopsis marmoratus; assembly: GCA_036023855.1. Classification (NCBI taxonomy): domain Eukaryota; kingdom Metazoa; phylum Chordata; class Actinopteri; order Centrarchiformes; family Percichthyidae; genus Gadopsis; species Gadopsis marmoratus. The sequence goes on along the minus strand of JAVQJF010097059.1, from coordinate 111,798 downwards.
GGAGAGGGCTGCTGACGATATACATGACAAATCTGGTAAGAGCCACTCTGTTCTATTCCACATTAATTGTAAACGTAAATAGATACTGTATATCTGATTTTGCCACACGATGTATATATGACAATGCAATCTTTTTATCAGGCCACTGAGACTTTGTTCCGCATGGCAGTGACACGAGGCTTCGTCAAACCCATCAGACATGGCGAGGTAAGATGAAAGGGGGGTTTGGGTCAGTTGAAAGTGAAGGGAGCTAAATAATGGAGTTTGGGGGCTAAGTAATATAATACAGGAGCGGCCATCCCTCCTCTGGGGCTCTTAGATCTGCCTCAGCTCAGGTAGCCAAGCATCCTCACTGAATTAGTTTAACCAGCGGTAGAATAAGATGATTCAAAGCATCCCTGACTTCACTTTGAAGGGAAATATCTCACAGAATAAAACGTTTTCAAACAGCCCTAGCAGCTCACGCCACATGACGACTACAGCAAGGTCTGGCTGTGAACGCTGGTTTGAGTTCAGTATATCAAAGTGCAGTGCTGACAACCAGCTACCTGTTTACACTGTGCTTATGCACACAGGTTTAAGACTATATACAAATATACACCAAGTGCCCAGTGATATAATTTATCTCAATATAAATATAAGAAATGTTCGATATAATTAAGCCACCCATACACCAGGAGAGGGGGCTGCTAATGAACTTTAAACGCTAGTTGCCACCTGCCATTAAATGAGAAAAAGAAGAAGGAAAAGGAGAACAGCCAAAGCTCTAGTGGCGCCAGTGTCAATGACAGTAATAGAGCTTGGATTGTTTCTTAAAATGGCAAAGAAGTCGGCAATTAAGCACTGATGATCTTCATCACAGATTCCACCAGATTGTATCATGGTGTTGAAAAGAATCCAGATGCTTACGTTTCACCTGTTGTCCTGATGCCCTCTTTCTGTCTCCTTTTTCCCATTAGGTGCTCTTGTTCTGCATAACTGCATCACTCTACATGTTCTTCTTCAGGTCAGAGCAGCACAGTGGGCAGATTCTTACAGTGAAATGTGAAACTTTGGTCAATTGGTTATTATAAATAGCCCCGAAATATTAAAAACAAGAGCCAATGCTTAGAGCGTGAGATCAATTTTGTGTCCTATGCTGCAGGAGTAAAGATGGTCTCAAAGGCTTTGCGTTTTCTGCATTAAAGTAAGTTGTCCCTGTTCCCACTGTTACACTGATTTCCATTGCTGACGGTGTTTTGGTAAAGCTTACAGGTGGTGTGCATTTTCTGTCACAGGTTCATCATTGGGAAAGAAGAGATTCCAACTCACTCCGTCACAGCAGAGCACATCTGCACAAGGTCCACTGAGAGGACAGCTGCCCTAGAGACAGAGGATTCACAGCTGTCAGCAGACAGGCCCAGCACCCGGAGGAAAACCCTGATGGCATACACCAGGGAACTGCTAGAGTCAATGTGAGCAACACCTTTACCTTTGACTCATATGGGTTTGTACAGAGTGCCCAGTATTAAATAGTGTTCTTTCTTTTCTTTTTTAATAATCCAGATGCAAAAAGGGCCCAAGACACAGATGCTGTAAACATTACCAAGACAACTGCATTTCCTACTGTGTTAAAGTAAGCCACGTTTGGTATGATGATGGATTTATAATGCTTATCCATATTCTACATTATTAAAGGATAATAATACAATACAAAATAATTGTTTTCTTTTCTTCCATTGCCCAGGGTTTTGTCAGGATGTTCAGTGTTGGCTACCTGATTCAGTGCTGTCTTAAAGTGCCCTCAGCATTCAGGCACATGTTCTCTAAACCCTCACGGCTCCCCTCCCTCTTCTACAACAAAGAGAATTTCCAGCTAGGAGCCTTTCTAGGCTCTTTCGTCAGTATCTACAAGGTACAGTTCATACTAAGTTCCATTTTTCTTCTTTTGTATGACATTTCAGATGGTTACATTTGGTCTATTCTGTTGTCATGTCAGTGTTATATTGTTCTTTTTATTTTTATAAATGTGTCTCTCTTTCACTCAGGGAACAAGCTGCTTGCTGCGCTGGCTGCGCAACATTGATGATGAACTCCATGCACTGATTGCTGGTGAGACAGGATTGTGTAAACTGTCTAATAAATCCCCTGTAGAGCAACCCTCCTCTGGACGTGTGCCATGTCTCCGCTGATTTACCCTGATCGAAAAATTGTCTCTCTCCCTTTCTCCCTGTCCTTCAAGGCTTCTTGGCTGGTACCTCAATGTTCTTCTACAAAAGCACGACAATATCCATGTATCTCTTCACTAAGCTGGTGGAGGTAAAAGGAAATGTCTTCGTGCATGAAGCAAATTCAGAATTGCGTCACAGAAACAAATGTTACTGAAGACAACAAAAAGGCAGTTATGTTGCCAAGAAAACATACACACCAAAATGAACCTCTCGTCTCAAGGATAGACGAACAGTATTTACTTAATATCAGACAAAATAGAATTGCCCTCTCAAATAATGAATGAACTTGTACTATGTACAATATTCATATAAGTGTTTACTGATGATAATAATAATAATAATAATAATAATAATAACTTTAATTATATAGCACCTTTAAAAACTTCATTTACAAAGTGCTTTGACAAAAGAGCACCTCAAAACACATAGAAAATTGACTCATGGTAGTAACATGTTCTACATTTCTGCTTATCTGAAACATCTCTATTTGACTTTCATTAACAGCTCATGTAATAATCTGTCTTTAGACCATGTACTTCAAGGGCATTGAGGCCGGACGGTTCCCTTACTTTCCTCATGCAGACACGGTCCTATATGCCATCTCCACTGCTATCTGTTTCCAAGCTGTAAGTAACACACACAGAAACATGCCTACACAATCGCATAAAGACATGTTGTGTATTTATTTTTTTGCTGACTCATTACTGTTACACAGGCTGTGATGGAAGTGCAGAACCTCAGGCCTACATACTGGAGGTTCCTGCTGCGGCTAACTAAGGGCAGGTATGAATCTGTCAGCTGTCAAACAATGTTTTGCTTGAGCATCAGCCATAATTAGAACATCGATTGCACGTCACTAAAGGGTTCTATTTAAAGATTGTGCATCCTTTTCAGAGAGAATGGATACTTTTGTAAGAGCATTCTTTAAAAGTTACTAAAGGGGACAAGGAGGTCAGTAACCCCAGTGATCCTCAGCAGAGTTTAACTTGGATAACTGCATATTCTAAAATTCTATTATGAACCAGATACAGAAATAAAGTCAAGAGGAAGCATAATTTGCATACGACATGGAGGGATCCAATTGTGGCTGCATTAGTGACGAGTGATATACTGCATTTGAGCTACGATTGTGCAATAAATTTTTTTTTTATTGTAATTTTTTTAATACAAAATCTGAATGATGGATTATGACGATGACTGAATAGCATGGATATTATTATGTACTGTAGAGAGGCGTCATTAGTTATTAATTGGGCTGTGACCCATAGCGTGCCAGAAGCAAACTACAGTAAGTATGGTAGTTAATGTGTAGTTATCCCATATAAACAATTGAATCCAATTCTGCCTTTTTGGATTGTCAATAGTCGGACTAGTCTGTTTGTTAGAGTTGTATTTTTCATGATGGTACCGAGGTAATTTTCCGCCTGTTCTCCTAGGTTTGCTCTGATGAACCGACAGTTGCTAGATGTGTTTGGGACTAAGGCCTCCAGGGACTTTAAAGGCTTTGTGCCCAAACTGGACCCTCGATTCACCACGGTGCTTCCACCAGGAGCCGACATCCAACTCGGCTGACTTGGGACCAGACTCTGGGAGGGGCTTTAGGGATTACAGGATGTGGACAGTTTGGCTGTTCTTTCTGAGTAACGTAAGGATTTTTTAAAGGTGTACAACCTCAGAAGTGGTGATGTGGAGGATCTCCCAAGATCTGTGTGGTGTTGCACATTTACTGACTAGGATTGTAAGGATACAGGTAACAAATGAAACGCATCGTTTTGTTAAAATTATTAGTATATTAATAGAAGTAATTTAAAGTCCTAATGAAACCCTTAATAGTACAAGACAAATACTTCTTGTAAGAAAGCCATCTGAAAGATCTATTTATATTTTGTCAAGTTGTCAATTTGCATTTGGCAGGATGACATTAAGCTGCTCTACATGGGATGGATGGTAGCAGTAAGGTAGATTAATTACCTTATTGGGTCAGTTCACCCAAATCCCAAATAAACCCAAAAATTGGTTTATTGGAAAATAAAAATTATTTTACTTCAGTTTGCAACAACTACTTTAATTTGTAATGTTTGTTCAAGTTACCTGTAGGTTTGTATTGACTGACGTAGGTTTGGTTGTTTGGATGGTTGCTTTTCATGTCAGAGTGTGAAACTCACTAATGTTTTTGGGATAGGCAGCGATACCTGACTTTGACTCTGATTTCAGAGGAGAACGAATTAGAAATGATTACTTCCTGATCATGTTTGAATGTGTACTTTTTCAAGACATTGGATGCAACTTATGATATATATAATATTATATTATATAATTATGTAGCCTAATCAAATGTGTTACTCTGTAGTAGACAATAAGAGATGTATTAAGATTGTGTTCTGTGATGTAAAAATATTTCCACACAGAGGTGGAAAGTCACCATTGTTAACCAGTTGCCTAAGGCAAATCATTTTTCTTTATTGATTTTTAAATGCAATTAGTCCACCCTCCCTCCCCCCCATCTCTACTTTTTTTAAACTGCACTTAGTAAGACAGTAATGATTGCAATGGAGTAAGTCACCTTTATAGACACTTAATGGGGTAAAGATGAACAAAATGGTTTGGCAATATGTCAATTTAAAAGACTCTAGTTTACTGTTATTACAACTCAGTGGGGAAATTCCAATAATTTCACAAACTGACAGTTAATCCAGCTAAGGAAGCATAGTAATACATATCATGCATGTTATATGTCATATATATATATCATGCTACACCTTGAGATTATTTGGTCAGGTTCATGGTGCAGAGAAAGTTTGGGAGAGAATGATTTTTCATACTGCAAATATCTGAATTTCAGCAATGGCCTGCTTTTAACTGTGCAACTCTTTCCATTTCCCTGCTGTCAGAGTGATACTTCGCTGGCCCTCACTGCTTAAATGTTTTTAAGAAGGGGTTTGATCACAGAATAGGCTTCTAATTTTAGAAACAGCCTTTTATTTTACAAACGTATGTACATGTATCATCACTGTACAACACTAGAGAGCCAAGACTTTGGAATGTGGCGATTTGCTCAAATAAAAATGCAAGGCAGATTAAAATTCAAATCTCTGGAGGTGTTTGGGTTAGAAATGACCTCAATATTAAATACTCACTAATACAGGCCAAACTCGGTTCCAATTAAATATGTGGAGCTACAAAAATGGTGTTGGCTGTTTGCATTTTAATTAGTACTTCCAAAGTGATTGAAACATTGTTTACTGAAGATTTTGGTGCCACATTGAAGTGTTTGCCTGAGGGTAACAAGGAATCTGTTTCTGTGAATAAAAAGCACACCACTCAGTCTGCTCTTGTTTTTCATGTTCGTTGCTGAGGATGTCTACCAAAAATATGTTGTGAGTTTTAAATCTTTCATGCTCTCTGAAAAGTATGAATTACATCTTTTGCTAAGTGATAAATAGTGACTGTGGTTGTGCAGTTAATGAAATGATGGGGACAGTAGGTACAATGGACCATTCATGACTTCATTCCAAGTCATCTTCATTCCAAATGTGAAATGATTACATTTAATTGTAAAACTGTTTCATCTTTTTCGACACCTCTCATATTTCTAGCAGTTATTTGAACTGCCAATTTCTTTACTTCAAATTTTGCATTCAGTTCTTCAACCCAACCCAGCTTTAGACACACCTGACCTCCATACCAGAAGCCATGATTGTAAAAATACAGTGCAAAATTCATGTTTAGGCTAAAGAGTTTAACAAATAGTGTCATTAAATGTATAAAATAGAATTATAATATAACTCTGCAAATGTTCTTGATTTATGCAAAAATTGTGTATATTAAAATATTTTTTCCAAGTGTTTGTTTGATTTCTGTGCTGAGTCACTTTAGTGTTATGAATTGATGATCATTCCAAAGAGCAAACTTTAGGCATTTGATCTTTGTCCAGGGCAGAGGTTCTCTTCCTCGGGGTGATTAATGATTAATCGGTAAGGGGGGAAATGCTCATGTCTGTTGGCGTGTTCATGAAATGAGACAACATAAACACCGGATAAATGCTGTAGCTGGACCACTCTATGCAGATGGTCACATTTCGAGATGTGTTCACTTTAAGGGGAAACGCTGATGTTGACAATGAAATACACACAGGCATTCAAAATAAAGCCAACTTCAACAGATTCAAATGTCCAACATTTCCAGTGCAGGACAAGATGTCAACTACTAACCCAATGTCATTTTATAATTATTTTCTACCCACAAGCCATCACTCTGATGAACAGTTAACAACAGTTACCATCAGTTATCAGTCACATGATGTCAGGTCAATCCCTCATCTGTAAATTATCTTCTCTTCCATCACCCTCAGGCCAAAATTCATTTATTTAAGAATCTTTTAACTATTTACAGGCTGCAGTGTCTGCAATGCGTTTATGGGTGGCAGCAATGAGTTCACACTGCTTTTAGTTTACTCCAAACTGACACGAAGAAGAAGTCTATACCGGAAGTAAGTATATATATGTTTCAAGATCACACAAGTAAGCACTTTTGTTTCATGATTTCCCATTCAAAGTAAAAGCGTGTGACTTAAGTCATTTAAAATGGGGAATTTAATACTTCAGAGAACCCAGGGAAGCTATTGTAAGCATTTATACTGAAATAATAGTGAAGAACAGATAATCAAAATGGCATTATGGTGCATATCATTTCTTGACTGAGGTCTGTAGAAAAAGGCAAATGCTTGTTACATTCATGGTCTCATGTTCATAACACCAAGCTATCTGACTTACATGTATTTTATGCTTGGTGTTATTTCACAGTGCATTATAAAACCCCGATTCAGACAAATCAGGGTGTTGCCCTGCCTACATTATTGTTTCAGGTTATATGTACTCGTCCATTCATTGCTTAGTTTTCATTGGAAACGGTTTTCTGCCCACGGTAAAAATTGTGAAATTGTCAGCATTGTACCATATGACTTACACACAAAGACTTTGAGGGCTAAACACTATTTTATCTCTTAGTACACGTCATGTAGACATACAGCATTATTCATGTACGTGAGGATGCTTTATTTTGAAAGACTACGACCGGAAGTCTTCAGTTCCGTAACATAACCATTATCAGCGGCTTTCGGTCTGTATCATGTAATACTGCCACCGCTTGAAACTACAAAGTCACCACAGGAAACTGATACTTTTAAGATTAATGCTTATCCATGGGGGGTAAGAATAAACAGCGAACTAAAGGAAATGTTCGGGTAAGTGCCACTTTCTCTAACGCGCTAAAGTAACATTGCTAGCAACAAACCCGCGCACAAGCTAACGTAAACTCCATTTTCTCAGCTAACAGCTACGTGTGGCTGCGTGGTCCCAACTATTTCATAACCACGACGTGTCCATCTGGCTAACGTCGCTGTTTTTATGGGATTTTCTAAAACCACGCGTTTCTCCCCCGCTAACAGCCGTCCAGTAGCGGCCGAGCTGCTGAGGTACTTACCCGGGAGGGTGGTGTCATCCCAGGGTTTGTTGGATTCGACTCCACGGTCACCTCGGAGCTGAGTTATGTCCCCGCTGTCCACGGCGCGGAGGAGATCGACAACCTGGTAGATGCTGATTTCCGCCTGGTGCTCAGGAAACTCTCGAAGAGGGATGTTGTCACTAGACTTAAAGTGAGTTTAAACGGAATCTGTAACTTAACTTTTTTGCCTTCTATGCAACCACATATAACAGTAAGTATTATATATTACACCTCCCTCCTGAGTGTACATGAAACATGAAACGCAGTCTCCCCAGGGTGCTTTTTGTTCCAGGTGTGTGTCTTGATGCTGTGTACTATTTTCAGGCTGTGCAGGACTTTGGGGCCATGTGTCAGGAACGGGATGCTGAAGACGTGAAAGGGGTCCTGCCATACTGGCCCAGGATTTACTGCAAGATATCAGTGGTGAGCTGGCTCTTCACCACACATTTATGAAATGCTCTTTTTGTATCTGTGTCACGTTTCTTTTAACTTTATGGAAATAATAAACACTTATTTTTTCATCAATCCCATCCTGTCCAGCCAATGAAAGTAAAGTATTCAATTTCAACAGAACATGTATTAAATTAATAATGGGGAATATCACCGAACGGTGCCTGGTACCACACTCAAATTAAAGTTGACATATTAATGGGACTTTCTCGTGCAAGTGTTTGTGGTGAGTCTATATTAGCAGAAATTTGTCTTCATCATTATGTCCTTTAGGACCATGATCGCCGGATCAGGGAGGCTACCCAGCAGGCCTTTGAGCAGCTGGTGTTGAAGGTGCGTCGCAGCTTGGCCCCCTTTCTGAAGAGCTTGATGGGCCACTGGATTCTGTCCCAGTGTGACACTTACACACCTGCAGCCTCTGCTGCATGCCAGGCCTTCCAGGCTGCTTTCTCACCTGCCAAACAGCCTGAGGCACTAAGCTTCTGCAAGGATGAAATCCATAATGTGAGTAGTAGTAGTGGTGGTTTTAGTACAAAGGGAAATTGCACTGTAATCTAATGAGCTAAATGTCACATTACATTGCTTTTTTTTTATTGCAGGTATTTCAAGATATTTTGTTAAAGGAAACGGCAGACACACTGAGCGATCCGCAGTAAGTTAACAGTTTAGCTCATTGTAGCTTCTGTGTTCATTCCTCTCACTCTGTAGGCAAAAAAATAATATATTCTGTCCGAGTCACTGGTTCCCCCTGTTCTCTAGAAGTGTGACGGAGGAGGAGAGAGAAGCCAAATATTTGCGCATGCTGACTAGTTCTCTGTTGGGGGTGAAGAGACTGCTCTTCTTGCTGCACCAGGATGACAGGACGGCCATGGAGCAAAGACTAGCACTTCTTGTTAACTCTGGGAAGTTCTGGAAGTACAGCAAGCACAAGACACCACAGGTACTGGCACTGATTAGATCTCGAGTTGATTTTTCATTGTAATAAAATGTTGTAGTTTGCATGGATTGTAAGGCATAATATGTTAAATCCGAATTTCTATGTGTGTAATGGCGAATGGTAAATGGACTCTTTCTTATATAGCGCTTTTCAACCAAAACGGTTCCCAAAGCGCTGTAACAGTAATCTAAGTTTAGGACAGTAGCCTAATCCACCCATTCACACACCGACGGGGACACAGTTGCCACGCTGGCCTCCACCGGGGGCAACTCGGGTAGCATAACCCCACTGTAAGAATGCCTTGAGTGACATTTGATAAAGTATCTGAATTTAGCTTTGGCTACACGGAATGTATCTTAGGTGCTGTTGTTGCTGTGGCTATGTTTACATGTACAGGGAAAGTGTTAAGGAGGAAACATCCTTGGTTTCACAGATTATGTAGAAATGTTGTATCCCATAAAGTGAAGAAAATATAAACTACTCACTCAATATATATATGCAATACTCACTTGTGAAGCTATTTCCCAAATGACTACTACGTATGTGTTGCCCCACAGGTGCGGGGGGCCTTTTTCGAGATGGTGTGTGCTCTGTGTGAGTTCACTCCAGGATTGGTCCAGGCTGAAGCAGCACGGCTCTGCCCTGCTGTTCTCCTCAGTATTGACGACACAGATCCTGTAGTGTTGCCTCCTGTGTGGGAGGCTGTTCTTCACGTTGTGTCTACCATCCCCGTAAGCTTCTGTTTAAAGAATCACCTCACATGTACATTAATCTCAATACCATAATATTATCAGGTTGCCTGTGATGTTGCCTACTGTCTTTTATCATGGTGGCACTATTAGTCACATTGTGTGTAGATGTGTTTTTATTTTTTGTTGTGCCTAGTTATAGTTAAGATGCCTCTAATCTCTACCTCAGGATTGCTGGATGCATGTGAATGCCAAGAAGGGCTTCTTACCTAAACTTTGGGCGCTACTAAAAGAAGGGGGCAAAGGCTTGGCTAAAGCCCTCCACCCTAATTTAATGCCACTCCTCAGCAATCTGCCCCAAGAGGTCACTGATCCAACCTTGGACTTCTACACCTTCTTCTTCACTTCATTCATACAAGGGTACATTTGTTTTTGTGTGTGCACGTATGTGCGTTTCTGCAATTCAATATCACCAGAATTTCAAGGACACCTAATTATGACAATATGCTCATATTGTGGTAAAAATGATTTTGTCATATTAATGATTGTATGTTAATTGGCATTACAATCTAAGCAAATATGATTTTCTGATGTAATGCATAACAGTGAAACACAATTAATTGCCGAGCAGTAATTAGATTATTTTGTATATATTTACCATATCTTCAGATATATCGATATAAAAGGATTCCTTTATGTCAAACTATAACCTGAAGTGTCTGTGTTTGTCTCAGTTTGTCTAGTGAGCGTGCTGCGACAAGCCCATCAGAAAGTGCAGTTATAGTGACTTCAGTTGTCGAGTGCTTGAGGTACTGTATACTGCACAATACAGAAGACGAGCAGGATCAGAAAAAAATACGGACCATGCTTATTTCACTGCAGGTGGGGGTCACACAACCTTTTCCCATCATGTCAAATCTACTCAAGTCCCTACCTTTCTTACGTTGTTTCGCTGTTTGTCTTTTTGTAGCTTATACCACTACTAGAAAAGGCTCTCGGAAATCCCGCCCTTCAGAATGGTCCTCTTTTCCTTCTGGTCACTGAAATGCTCGTTTCCTGGGAGAAGAGGGCAGGTTTACAAAGTGAAGGTGACACTAATGACAGCCAGGAGGTCTTTCAAAGGCTTCTGGCAGACTTCTGGGAGGGGCTTGGTCTTTTGTTTGTGCGTTATGCTGACAATGAAGAAGCAGATCCTCAGGCTCTGGAAGGGGTAGCCACATTGCTGCAGGTGAGTTTGGTTTTGGGGAATTTTTGGTACATACAACTTCCCCACTGAAGTCTCCATGTTGACACTAAATTGCATCACAGCAGATCAATATGGATATTAGTGCCATTCATGTCTTTAAAAAGTTGTCTAAGGGAAACTGAAAATACAATGTATTCATACGTTCTTGCATGTCTCTAGGTAATGCGTTACCCTGAGAGAGTAAAAAGAAAGCACGTCCAGAAGAAGAAGAAATCTGTCAAGATCTGTTTCTCTAAGCCGGAGGACAGTGAGAAAGCTGATGTTGAGGGGGATGACGTTAAGAAGCCTGTGCAGACAGAGTCAGAGCTTGTGAATGAGAAGGCATTTGGGTCCCCACAGACCCATCATTTTGAGGATGTAGTGTGCCAGCTGGCACAACTGTGCCTGGTGCATGTGAATGAGAAAAACTCGGAGAGACATCTTGTTTTCCTCTCCCTTCTCCTGCGGTCTTTCCACACACGGAGGGTCTTCAGTGTAAGTGATATTTATTTCAGATTATAGATGTATATTTCATTGTCAGTCGTATATATCTCTTTATAAAGCGTTCTCTGAGTTTAAGCCGCCCTGGTCCACTAATCTGCAGGATTTCTACGAACCATGATTTAGTTTTTAACATGGCCAATATGTGAAAAATATGTACAATTGAAAGGAATTAATCCAGTATAACAATATTCCAGTAATGTTAAATATTTGAATTTTTTTTCTTAATGGGTTTGACTGCAAAAACAGTGGTGTGGCCCTAAATAATGGAAAGTGTTAAGTTTTCTAACAGCTCTTACAATTCCTTCAGTGCATTTGACCTTTCCCCTAAACTGTGCCTGTCTTAGACATTGGTCGAATTGGATGATAAAATAACAAAGGACAGTGATCAGCGTGATGACGTGAATATGAAAAATCCAGCAATGCAGTTCCTACTGGAGCGGGTTGTGGTGTGGCTGGCTGAGAAGGGGCGCAGAGACACAGAGCACCTGGTAGAGATGGTCTTCAGCTCATTCTACTGCTGCAGCTGGCAGGAGACCACCTGCATCCTCAACCACATCACCACGGTAAAACAAGATGCAAATGTCCTAACATATGAGCCGATGTTGATTTTGCTGTTGTTTCTTTGCTGGCATTCATGCGCTGCACTCTGCTTTCCAGATGGATTCACAGTGGGGAATTATCCTGCAAATCATACAGAGGGTACATGTCATTCTGTTTACACAAGCTTATATCAAAGTGTGTTCTCTACCACTGCATGAAATTTACACTGTCATAAACATCTGTGCTACCCTGCTGTCTGTCCTGTCAGGCATGTGTAGATCCTGAGACTCATACGAGCTGTAGTGATTGGCTAAAAGGTTCAGTTCTGGGCGAGCAACTCCTAGAATTGACTGAAGAGCTGTGCACGGTGGGACGCATCTCTCCCAGCTCTACCTCTTCTACAAGCAACCACAGCTGGACGCTTATCAGCCTGGTTCTCTCTCAGCATCACAACAATGGTAATGGCACACACGCACCAGCAATTGGTTTTTTTTTTAATTTTACAGTGGCTGTCATTTGTCGGTGTATGGAAATGTGTGCAAGTATCATTTGTGAATTTTCACGTCAGTCACCAAACTACGTAATCATCTTTTTGATTGGTTTTTACTTGCAGAGCCTCTGATAGGGGAGGTGTACATGGAGAAGATCTTAGAGAAGCTCCACGCCACTCTGTCTGAGACCAAGAGTTTGTCAGATGCAGGCAACATGGAGCCGCTCATCTCCTTTATCTGTGATGTGGCCTCCACATTCTTCTCGTCTGTACAAGACTGTCTTCTGCTACTCTCTGCTGAGGAACTCTTGTTCACGGTCTTCCAGCTCATCGCCCAAGATCAAACGCACACTCACTTGTCTGGTAGGTACTCAAACAATGCACACAAATATATACTTGTCAGGTAAGCTCGATAACAAATTTGTTATTGATATTGCTTTGAAAGACTCCCTTGTAGATAAGATGAGGAAAGTGTGTGTAGCTGGGGTCCAGTCGTTGGTCCAACACTCTGAATATGAGGTCAGGAAAGGTGGTTTCCTGCACAGTGCAGCCCTTTGGGTGACAAACCAACTACTCACCGTCTCTCTGGACATTAAAAGGTAACAAAACACCTTTCGCTGATGTAGGTTCATCAGTAATCCTTCCGCATATTTGGGCCTGTTCAATGTGTCTGAATTGGTACAACCATATCTTAAGTTTCAGTCCCAAGGCTTTTGTTGTGGTTCGTGCTAACTCCTCTTGATGTTATGTTTAAGTTTACAGGTTCTTGTTCTGGCTGTACAGAGCCTAGTAGAGAAAATCATCTCTGTCTGCAATCAAGACTCCCCCATCCTCATCCAGTTCTTTACCCAGTTGACGCCCAGCCAGACAGAATGGACAAGAATCAGACAAGCCTTACCTCCTCAGGTGAGCCAGCCAATCCATCACCCTTACTCAAGGAAAATACCTAATTCAGGAAGCACCATACATTGGTTATGAAGAACTTGCTATGGAAGGATTCTGCTTTAATTAAAATTTCCACATGAAACACCTTTTTCTGTCCTCTGCAGTGGGTCAAAAGCCCCTTACTGTCCAGCCGTCACCGAGGCGTTTGTGAAAAATCCTCCATGGACATCTGGAAATGTAGGGTGCCAACCTGCCTGCCAGCTCACCTATGTGCCTGTACCCTGTTGGGGAGGGTGGCACAGACAGCATTCATACCTCGTGACCAAAAGGAGACAGAATATCCTTCACACCTGGCAAACCTTAGGTGCACAGGTACACACAAGAAGGAATATATTTTTGTGTTTATGTCAATCTATGATGCTACTTTATAATTTTGTATATGTATGCTTTTCTTTGGCAGTTTCAGAACTTTTGTATGCACTGCAGTGGTGTAAGGAGGTAGAGTACAGCCCTGCTATAGTGTCTGCCTATCACAGCCTGCTGACTGACTGGGGGCTGTCAGAAGGACTCCACAGCCAGGTTTTAATGAAAGACCTGTTGGAGACACTCTACTCACGGTGATGCTACACTCATTGATGTTTGGACAAACAAGAAATTAATTTAGTTCTTGGCAAAGTAGGCTGAAACAAAATCAACACATGTAATGATTTTCTACATAAACAGAGCATATATATATATATATATATAAAAATGTGTGTGTGACATTATTGTATTGTTACCCTGTAGGTCAGTGGAGGATGGAGGTCTGTGGTCTCTGACTCTTGAAAACTACATCCACACCAACAACTTGGCAGCCACTTGCAGTGCAGCCATGAGAAAGATTTACGGAAGAGCAGACAGGTTAATAATTTCTTTTACTGTTATTTTAAATGCTTTTAATGTCCCATTCAATATGACCACTCTTACTGCTGTGTTATATATTGAAGATTGTCTGTGTTTGCACAGTTTGTTCCCTGTGTCTCTAAGCAAATTGAGCACGCTCCAGGTGCTCTGCCCCACCATGAGCACAGAAGACAGAGAGACTCTCGTTGCTCTGGCTACTGCCGGAATAATCAACTGGCAAGAGAATGATGGTGAGAATACACACATAAATCACACACATTAATGCATACACGGACATTTTGTATTTGAACCAAACAAATAATAATTTTGGTCTGTGTGTAATAGATGTGTATGGGTGTCTGGCGGTGCTCCTGTGCTGTCTAAAAGCCAACACACTAGTAGAGGAGGAGGTTGTGCAGGCTATCCTGGCCACTGTGATGGAGTGGAGGAACAGCAAAGAGGACTGGTTCCTCTTTGGCAGGTAATATAATCATGCAAACACTTACATTTATTATGTCTCTAGACTGTTAGAAGGTTAGATATGGTACTTTTTGAATGCTATATTTATTTACTATACATGTTGTTCTGTTTTGCACTATCACCTTTTCTGCTGTAACACCACAATTTCCCCACTGAGGGACTAATAAAGGATTATCTTATCTTACGTTTCACACATCTTTGCATTTCAGTGACCTTTCTAAAACAACTGCAGAACAGTTAAACCTTACTGTGGAGATGATGCGTTTCCTGTCCTGGCTGGTGACTCATTGTCCGACAGTTCTTGGGGGCAGCCAGTGGGACTTCTTGCTCTGCTCCATGTTAGCCTGGTTGGAGGTGAGACAAAGATCATACATATTGTGTTGTTCTGTTTTCGAGGACAGAGGCCAGGGTGAGCCACAGAGTTGGTAAGGACTCAGTTTCTAGGACAGTGGAGCGGGTGGATGCCTCCTCTCATGGGGTGTTGAACTCTTAAACTCCGCTATTCTCAGTACGCGCTATGCTATTCTGCTGACCCCTAATAAACACAAAACATATTTTTGGTTAGAATTACTTTTTTTATAAATTTGGTTGGTTATACATGTTCAGCAACTGTAGTTCTTTGTGACTTGCATCTGCAGTTCCTCACTATTTTTGACTTTATTTGTTTGCTTCTGATCTCAGACTGCTGGCGAGAATGTGAGCAGTCTATGGAACCCATGGGTGCAGCTGTTTGTGTGTGAGAACGCTGCGTTGATAGTGAAGCTCAACCAGTTCTTCACATCATCTTCGTCCGATGAACTGCAGAAGTTGCCGGCAGAACTGGCTGGTGAATGGACAGACTTCTTCGTAGATGGAATCTACAACCTGCTGCTGCCTCTGCCTGTCAATCTCACAGGTGCGTGTGTGGATTTTATTTTAGGAGGTTATGACACAATCTCTGGGAAACAAGCCTGTTCTGGAAAGTCAAGCAGCAAAACTAATCTAATACATGCTTTTCATTTAACATATGGCAGTTGCTAAATGAGGAACACTGGCATGTGTTTGTCTTTGACGTGTTCCAAACCTGTCATTGCAATATACAAGCAGTGAAGGCAAATGTGTCTTTCTGTTTGTAAATGCAGAAGCCTTCACTGAACCGGATGACCCTGTGTTCCCTTTGGCGGTACTGCAGTCCGTCGGCGTGGCTCTGACATATGTGCCTGTGCAGCAGCTGAAACAGAATTCCCTGCCACCACGGTTCATAGCAGACCAGAATACAAACCTGCCAGAGCCCCTCCAGACGCTCCTCAACACTTTCTGTCCTCTGCTGCTGTTTAAGGCCAGGCCTCTGCAGATCACCATCTACCACTTGTTAGAAAAGTAAGGATTTAGTTTGAAAGTGTGCATCAGTGTTCAAACACTGGTAACGTTTCTTTAAATTAACAGGAAAACAAAATTCTGATTAAAGCTAGAACTGTTATAATTGCACTGAGATGTTTAGGGATCCACAAGATATAAAACAAATACCAATGAAGATACTTGCTTCTTGTACAGGGTCATGCCTCAGCTGCCTGAGTGTGATGGAGAAGGAGACAACAAGTCTGATGATGATAGGGATGAGCCATGTCTGTAAGTCACTAGGGGAGATCATATTACTGTGGGTTTTATGATAGTTACCGGATTGTACGTATTGTTAAGGGAGTTCTTACATTACTAGACATATTTTTGGACTATTGTTAAATTATTCTTACAGTTCTGTTTAATTTTTGTGTTCAGTTCTCCTCCAGCATCTCTGATGGCCATCCTGTCAACCTGTGAGGAACTGTGTGATAGTATCCTGGCAGGGATTCAAGTAGGAGAGTTTGCAGTGGTCCAACCTCTCAGTGTGGAGTACTCCTGTATCCTGGGGTACTTGCTGGCCTGGAAGCTGCTCCTCACTTTTTTCAAATCCTCACCCTCCCATGTGAGTCAAGATAAATCCTCACATCACATGATCAGATATTTTGTACAATATCCTTGCTTTTTGAAGGGAAAAATAAGCTTTTGACTTTGAGTGTATGAGAGTGTATACAAGCAAACACTTTCATATGTTCCATGGAGATAATGTGCTTTGATGTCTGAGAAGAGTATCAAAAGGACAAGAAATGTTGTCACAGTATTAACTGCTCTTCTGATTTATCTCTAGCTACGTGCCCATTATGCCCAGTATCTTAAGAGAAGCTGCTCCCTTAACAAGCTCCTCCTTGCCCTTTTCAAACTGATGCCTGAGAACCCCATCTACCCAGGCCAGGGGGCAGAGACAAAGGAGATCAAAACCTTCTTTACAGAGAGCCTGTCTCTGGCTGTTGACAGTAAGTAGCACACACACCTACACAACTTCTGGACATGGCTGTGAACGTGTAAATTATCTCAGATTTCCTTTCCTGTGTTCCTTGCCTGCAGAAAGCGAGAGTGTTGAGTGGGAGCTCCCTCATCTGGCTTGCAGTGTGTACTACAGCACAGTGCAGGACCTGCCTGCCATGGTGCGGCTGTGGTGGAACAGCCAGGAGAAGAGAGTGAGCGCCGCAGTGGAGAAGTTCACTATTAAATACGTCAGTCCTGTTCTCTCAGCCCAGGAGATCTCGTCTGTCCACTCCAGCAGTCAAATATTTGACAGCATGACTGTAAGTTAGCAAATACATTGCTGTGTGTGTGTGTGTGTGATTCAGTTCAATCGGTTTTATTGGCATGACATCTGACATGTGTTGTCAAAGCACAATTATGAAAGAAAATTGTAGACCTACAACTTTACTAGTTTTAGGTTCCTTACTGTAAAGAAACATGTTTTGGGGGCTACCACTTCCTTGATAACCCCTCATATCTGATATGTTCCTCCCACATAAACTCATGGATCACCTCCGGGGAATTGCACAAAGGATAGGTGTAATAACCATTTACACCAAACAAATCCTGTGGTGCAACACCTGCATCACATTTGGAATATAATGATGCAGTAACAATTGGCAGACAATAGATTGTAAAAGCAGATGTCTGAAAGACCCCCGATGGCAGATGCAAACATTGTGTTTATTTAATTATCTTATTGCCTCAGGTGAAGGCCCGCTCAGCAGCGCGTGAGGTGATTGCTACCTATTCTGTGGATGACATCTTCATTGAGTTAGTGATTCAGCTACCGCAGAACTACCCTCTAGGCTCCATCGTTGTAGAGAGTGGGAGACGAGTGGGCGTTGCTGTACAGCAGTGGAGGAACTGGATGCTGCAACTTAGCACCTACCTCACACATCAGGTAGGAACACAAGCACACAATGGATATAAATGCAAGAAGATGGTGTTGTAAGTGTTTGTTCTTCAACATGAAGGCCAGGTTATATCCCTGCCAGTGAAGTTTTCTTGAGCAATAAAGGCCAAGCTGGCTATGAAGATAATTTCATTTTATGGATCAGCAAAGAAATACAGGATGAAACAATTCAGAAAGATATAAATATGTGTTTGTATGTTCAGAATGGCAGTATAATGGAGGGCCTGGCACTTTGGAAGAACAACGTGGATAAGCGTTTCGAGGGAATAGAGGATTGTATGATCTGCTTCTCTGTCATCCACGGCTCCAACTACTCCCTGCCAAAGAAGGCGTGCCGCACCTGCAAAAAGAAATTCCACTCAGCGTGTTTGGTGAGATAGATAGATCTTCTGTTCCTTCTCTGCAGATGTAAAAAAATAACCATTGATGAACTTTGAGCATGTTTTTTTTAACCTTTGATCAATCATAACAGAGAGAACTGTTTTGTTGTCTTTTACACTGATAGATCTTTTTTTTCTTATCTTTCTACAGTACAAATGGTTCACATCAAGCAACAAGTCCACCTGTCCACTGTGCAGAGAAACCTTCTTCTAACATACAGTTCATGGCATAAAAAGGTTCACGGTTCTTCAGTCAGGATCAATTTGGATTTACATACACATTCATATTAAGGTCTAACTAATTAGATCACAATATGGGTTGAAATTCTTTCTCGGATGCTTTCTCTTCCTGAACTTGCTGAAAACCATTGTTTGGTTCAGAAACTTACGTACAGTAAGTTCTAGTGATAATTGTAACTTTTATGTCCATATTCAGTAGTATGGGTTGATAGGCTGCAAACAGTTCCTTAATATCAGCGCTTCACTGTACTCAATATTTGCAGTATCTTAGTAGCTCCCTGCTAATGTCTTTCTGTTATTAATGATTTTCTATCTTTTTTTAGCTGACTTAATTTTTTTATCTTTTGAAATGTAGGAGAAGCTGAATCACAAAGTTGGGAAAAATCATAGCTGATCACAAAGTCGGGAAAAATCAAAGCTGGCCAGATTCTTTAGTCGTATATAGGCACCTGTTAAAAATTAGTCATTTTACAAACTAATGAAAAGATGGTTTAAGCATTGCAATTCCCAGAACAGGTTCCAGATATTTCCTAATATTTAGGAGTGTAAAGAGATCATGTCTGATTAGTCACATGCCTTATACCATTTTGACAAGGTGAGATCACCTATGAAAAGCAGGAAAGGGAACTTCTTTTAGGCTTAGGTTTTTAATTTAAAAATGCCAGTGCTCACAAATATCAAAACCTAATGATATACATCTTCCCCTGCGCCTGCATACAGTTGTAAATGATGCTGGAACGTAAATAAAATACAAATGGATGGATTTTTTTAATGGATGCAATTTGTCTTTGATTCAGCACTTAGAACACCGGTGAAACAAAGCATATACACACACACACAAGTATATACATTATGTATAATGTGTACTTGGACCTTCATGCATGCCTTACACTGCATACAAATAGTTTGGAGTGCTGATAGACTTCAGTGAGCAATGTCAAAGCTTCATAGATGGGTGTGCTAGCATCTGTTACCATCTATTAAGACCCATTACATACTAGTTGGTAATGGCTTTCTATAACAACACTAAAGGCTGATCTGGCAGCCTTGCATGATGTTACGGTTAGCAGACCGAGAATGACGTACAGTGCGTACATTTTCCCAATGACTCAGTTGTGTAATACAGAACAATGCATATGCAGGGTTTATATAAATCTGGCACAAAGACGGCCCATGCATATTTTTACTTTGTGCATACACAGACTTTTTACTCTCGAATCCACAAAGTTTTATACACCTCGCCCCAGGTGTATTGTTATGCTCATGATCCATTAAATCCCTCTGCCAAATGTAGCCTCTTATACATTAATGGCAATCATTATCCAGGATATTGCATTTTCCAGGGCTTAATTTTGTAACTATAAAGACTTAATGATCACAAGAGAAACAAATTGAAAAAATGTATGCATAGCTTGGAGGATAAACCTATAGGGACTTAACACATGGTTGGAGATTTGATTCCATCTGGGGCCAGCTCTCCCTCTGCTAAAAACTAAGTCACCATATAAAGGTATATAGGTCAACAAATACGATATGCCATCACTTCATCTTAGACAACTTTATTCAAAGTCAACTGTAATGGAGCCCAAGTGTTTCCATGAACTGTTATGTTAACCTGAGCCTCCAATTACAGTTATATGGTGTTTCCATACAACTATTACTGTAAGTTAACCTGTGCTAGTTTCCAAGAAAAGACTGTAATTAGCCTCAGCCTGTGACTGCTGGCACCAGTCTCCCACACTCATTTATCTTGGGTCCACCTCCTCCTCATGTTGAATAATTTATCTGTTTAATGGAGGCTTGCTCTCATCAGTTGTTCCTATGGAATTAATTATGACAGATTAAGCATGATCAATGAATGAATCCCTATCATTTGGTCTTTCGTCTATGTGTTTGCAAGCGTGTGTGCACTTGTAATTCATTATTGCGGTCAAAATTTATCAATAAATACAGCTGGCATCCATCATCATCTGCCCTTGACCTTTTTAATAGCCATTGATCTGTTTGCCAGGCATAAATATTTATACTGAAATCCCCTTCTCTCCCGAGTCTCCCAACGCACACACATACACACACAGCCTCAAATCTTATTGCTCATTATGTGCTTGATTAAGCAGTGGTGCAAATGTTATGAACTACGGTACAGTCCTGTGTTCAGCCTATTCTTTTCAGAATATAGGTCAATCCGTTCCAGAAGATGGCAGCATAAGCACAAGACACTGCTGTCAGGAATACAACGCTATTTGGAGAGATGTGCACATATTAACCTGACAGGAAAGGGATTACTGATCTGGACTATCTAGGGGGATTAAATTACCTACAAAAATCACATTTTTATTGTTACATTTTCTGTCTCATTTAGCTTTCCAGACAAATTTTTAGTTCATCCAAATAATTAATGGGGAATTTTAAAAGGGAAATTAATAAGGGATCCCACAGGGATTATTAATGTGTCATCTTTAATTACTCAAATGAATTTGATGAATAAATTCATTCACAATGCTGGAACCTATTTGATATGACAGTTGGAGAGCCAGGTTAAATGTTGCTATCATACTTGGCTACGAGGATATAAATAGTTCTCTAGGGATGGGTGCTTGTCGAAATCACTGACTTCAATCATCCTGCAAATAGCTGAAAACATAATTAATATTGAACAGAAACAGACTGGACTAACCAATACTAATTTGTTTAATAATTGAATATAATCAAAGGATCAGAAATCAAATTGTGATTTCTGTGCATTGCAGAATTGGCGTTGATCAGGTGATGAAGATTTAACTTCTTTTGGTGAAAGTCAAAGACAGATCAGATTCTAGACACACCTCCTTTCTTAGTACTGAAATACATCCATCCATTAGCCATCCTACACTGACCCACTTGCATGAAACTGCAAGCCAATTAGCAGCCAACCGGTCTACAACCAGTCAGTTCACTGGCCTTTCTGGCCTTTGAACCTGATTGGTTGAGGCTTGGTTACTTCATAATTAGCCAGGCCTAGATAGCTCTCATTTAGCTCTCCCTGACCCATTTGTGAGCCTATTAGCATTCTAAGCCATTTGCAAGAGGCTGGTCCCAGCCCAGTCACGCCACTCCTCGACACTGCAGGCAACTGCTCAGCTCTGGAAATGGCTTTTGAATTAGCGTGTGTGTGTTTAGTGTGTGTACACGTGCATGTACCTATATCAGTATGACTCTTCTGATATTAATTTTATTGAAATAAATCCCACACAGTCATTTTATTTGCTTCTGTGTAGCTGGTCTCCCTCACTTCCTCCTTCTCTCTCTCTCTGCCTCCCTCCGATGTTCCCCATCATATAGCACACTGTATGAAATTACACACAACATACAATCAATATCTGAATTTGCTGAATGTAATTCTGGGAATTTATCAGGTTAATTTATCCTAAACTAAAGCAGGGAACTTTACAATTCTATCGGCACTATTTTCTCAACTGCACTCAAAAGTAAAATGATCATTGTATTAGCATTTGCTGTTTTCATATAATGAACATAATAAACATTGATTATTGGCCTTAATCAGCTGGCTCCTAGACATGCATTTGTATTAGCCATTATAGCTTGGAAAGACTGCCTGGTCTGCCACAGTTTAAATCTACTGTTATTACTCTGTCATCACGTACAGGCGTTTTATGGTTTTCTATTACCGTTGCCATGTTATAGCAGCAATGGAGGAAACCAAAGACCAGGTGGCTGAGTGTGCTGTTTTCAAAAGACTCTGGCTGGGATTCAGAACCACAGTGAGTAGATTCATAGAGAAAATTCTATATTTTAACACCACAGAAATGAAAACGAGCAAGTAAGTAAAGAATGGAACATGCATCCAATATCATTTTGTAACAGTAAGTAGAAGAATTGTATGGTCTTGTCTTGTTTTATTTAGAAATGGATTCAGAACAGTGGTGTGCATATTCTATTTGTATGTCTATCAATATACCTTTCATCATTTAATTTCATGATAAAGCAAGAGGCTAAATCTGTCCAATATCTTAGAAGAACAGCCAAACACTTTTCAAAAGTGCATTTTAAGCCCAATTGACCTGACTCTTTGCCATGATGAAACTTTTCAGCTCAAGGGGCAATGAATGGCATAGAAGGACTATTTAAGTATTCTGAAGCACTACTTAAGTTCACAGTCAAGCACCAGCAGCACAAGCCTGCCTACAAATAACACTGACGGTGTACTTTTTGTCCTACCAGAAACACTTCTGCGTGTAGCTTCAATGAACCAGCCCCAAAGTGCAACCTTAGTCTACATGGAAATAACAGCACAGGAGAAGCGTAAAATTGAATCTGAGCATGACCAAATCTCTTTAAATGCAACTAGTACAAACACATGAGTGGTACTTCCTGAATAGTTTAGGGTGTGTGTGTACTCCTGCATATGAGCTAAATAGAGGCAGGCAATAGGGACAGTAAGGCTTCACACCTCTGGCAATAGCACACTGAGTTCATTCTGCAGTGTTATTGTTATATAAAGTAGCAGGGCTGGATCTACTGTGCACTCTTTATGACTCACAGTGCAGCGGCAGCAATTAAGTACCAAGGGTTCACATAAGACAGAGCTCTATCACACCCCATTCCCTAAATTTAGAGAAACCCACAGGCATGTCCATATATTGTACAAATGCTCTATATATTGTGATAGAGGCTGCGAAAATGGACTTCTATACCCTGTGGCAAGATCTGATTTACTGTTTAAATGGCCACACTGTTTCAGAGAGGTACACCTAAGGGTGTTTAGATGCATCATGCTGAAAAGTAACCAGACATTTAACATACAGCACAGAAGGCACACTGAGTAGAGGAAGACAATGTCCTTAACTCACTCATTTAAATCATCATTTTGGTCCTATTCTGATTTCCATCATGGAAACTTGTTACATACCATTTTTACAGACACACATTTAAGAAGTTGTTAAGGAGCAAACTAAAAACTCTACAGCTGTATTTTTAGCCAAGCTAGTGTAGGTCTAGGGATGGCAATTTAGGTCGGTTGGTCAGTCTAATAAAAATATTTTATCAACATACATTGCTACCTTTTTCTAATTAGCTAATTTTACCATGCTGACACACTAAACTGAGGTGGTGGACATGGCAACCATTATCCGCCAAGCCTCACAGAGCTCCTAGCATGGTTGTAGACTCTTAGTCAATTTGTAGCAAAAGACAGATTTTGCATGCTAAGAAAAACAGGTGACTCTCAAACAAAATTGTTATTTTCTAACCTTGACATCAACGTTGCCCTGAAAGCTTTGTTGACATCATCCAGAGACATGGAGAAATAAGTTTACCTTTTTTTTTTTTTAAAGTTATACCAGACCACCTGTCCCTCTCTGCTTCAGCTGTAGTGTTTACTGTGGCGAGTATATCAAAATCTGATCCAGGCTGGTTCTGCTTGTTCGCATCAATCATCAGAATGGCTCAGCTGATAAACAAGTATACAGCACGATATGGCCCGGTGCAGTGCCACAAACTAAGTGAGAAAGCATCAGATCCTTAAAGTTTTTACACAATTAGGTAAATCCTAATTGGCAATTACTTTGATTTGTAATCCTAAAGGTATTTAATGAGCTCATTTAATGGTGCCATGGAGCATGATAGAATATGGTAATTGGTTTTTATAAGAAGTGTAAAAATCAAGGTGTGCTTGTGAGGTGGGTGGTGCCACTTATTCGCCAAGCTATTATGAGGCATTTAGAGAAAGTTTTCTACAAAAGAAGTTAGATTAAAGAATCTTGAAACCCCATCTGTAGTCCTTCGGATAAAAATAGACACACATAGAGTTTTGAAGTGAGCTGTTTTGGCGCTGGCAGCTCTCTTCTTAATGATCATCCCCTGATGATGATGTGTTTATGTACATCCATCTTCAAGGGTAAAACTAAAAGGTAAAAAAAAAAGAAAAAGTCATACAGCTGCTGTTGCAGCTTTTTCACAGCTGTAAAAGGGGATGTCTCACTCTCCAGTTCTAACAAGGTCGGAGCTGTCAGGAAAGAGTGAGGCCGGGGAGCTAATATACTCAGGCCAGGAGGAAGAGTCATCCCTCACACACACAGCAGACGGAGGACAGGAGGAGAGAGAGGAGGGAGGAACAGTGTGAGACCGAGAAAAGAACGGAGATGGGAGAAGGGGATATTAGGACAAGTCAGAAAGGGAAGACAGAGAGAACAGGCAACGAGATAGTGGAGAGCTGGAGCAGGGAGTCGGGGATGAAGAGTGGAGGAGAGAAGCTGGCTGCCCTACCCTAAAGCAGTGTTGATATGACAGTTGTCTGAGGCCAAATCTGGGGCCAACTAATTCCACAGATAAATGCCCCTGGCTTTACCAACCTTCACACTGAGGGATGCGTGCACACTACTTTCTCTATCTTTTTCTCTATCTGCAAGAACGCCACTTTCGTAACACTTCAGTTTTAGATAAGTCATATCTGAGCTATCATTGTAAATCCACCACAAAAGGAGACCATTATTGGCTGATCTGAAACATAATTAATTCTTGTGCTGTGTTCTTACATGGACTTTATCTTTGTGATATTAGCGCGACTCAGCCATGCTGGCACAAGGCAGCAGCACTCATGTACACTCACATGCCCTGTTTATCATTTTTGTGTTGGATTGGATGTATTCAGCTAATGGCTTATAAATAATACTAATTAAGCTTATGATAATGGAATGATATTTCAACAATTACTCACTCACTGCACAGCTGGGACATTTTGGTATTTCACGGAGTTTAAGACCCGGTGGGGGGGGGCAGAGATACCTGAAACCAATACTGCCAGTGGGCTAATACTCACATTATGTCTACATTATCTCACTGTGCAATGGAGCCATATCAAGGCTAGCCAAAATAACAAGGTAATCAATTAAGTTAACCATGCAATTAAGTTAATTAATTGCTTGTATGCCCGGGAGTTTTCTGGGGCTTGTGCTGTGGACCGCATTACTACACTGGCCAGTGATTAGATTACAGAGTTAGTAATGCCATTTGAGGCTCAAGTGTTAGAGCTGCAAAGTGGAGTCCCACTGGTTGCTGTAAGCTTCTAACTCCAAATTAACAGCACAATGCATCCGTCTGCATCGGCGGCATAAATAAGGAAGTTGTTTGTTGGGATTGTGCTTTTGTTTGCTGAGGAGGAAGTAAAGCAAAATTGCGTCGGCATCTAACAGACGAATGCATTAGATACTGTGCTTACTGTGCACCGATAAACAGCTGATGGAAACAACACAGAAGGCCTTCCAAATCCTACAGACCCAAGAAGAAATGTCAGTGATTGTTTTCTTCTTTTTAGTGGATTTCAGATACCATTCCCTTTGTAAGTTTTTCTGTATGAACTGTTAGCCAGATTTAAAAGGCAATGGTCACGCTGTGATAACATGGGAGACTCACTTATGAACAGTATATAACCATTATACTGACTCTCACAGGTAAGAAAATATATATATATATATATATCTATTTTCAAAATAGTGCAATGCAATAATGACAAAAGGGGGGAAAAACAAGGACCATTCACAGACACAGTGTCCAATTACCTGTTTTTCCATTTTGATCCTGTGAAATTGTCTTGGTTATCCTACATAACATCAGCCAAACTTCCAAACTGTCTAACTGCAACTTTATATGGTTTTTGCTATTGTCACATTTTCCAACAAGGATGGATAGATACACAAGCACCAAGTATTGAACCAAACAATAAACAATCACCCCAAATCCTTAATCTGTTCATCAATTAATCTCACTGCCATTTGAGTCCATTACAAATCGAGTTACGGTGTGGAAGTGCAGCAATTTAAAGAACAAAGATAAAATGGCTCTCAGCACACATTCTGAACTCTAGATCTCTTCACTGCTGGAACATTTTGATCCAGACCTTTAGTAGACCTCAACAGAGAAGAAAGGGGTACACAGAATTTGGTCCACCCACACACTCACACTCTCTCTCTGGACTTGCTACTGCACCAGACACCTTGGTTGGATTTTACCAGAGCAGAATGTGTATAATGAACATGCTGACAGTCGAATTAGCATGGTGTCACTGTGGTACTATGTGCTTCAGCGACATGGCTGCACAGCTGTCCCACTGTGATAGCACACGACACTCTGTTACAGAATCATGTGTCTTTATTTGGATTCCACTATTGTTCCTTTTGAGTAATTTTATTACATTTTCTTTTCAGTTTCATTTTAGCCACCTTTTATTTTTTTTACAGGATTAGGAACACTTAATTTGCCTTGTACAGAACATGTACAGGAATATCTACAGTGACGACATCTACAGTTAACTTGACCAAAAAAAATTTAAAGGGCTCTTTTGATGTAAGGCACCATAATGTGACACACTGATGGTTTGATATGCAGGAATGTAAGTTATTTGCACTTAGAAAACCATGTTCAGCCTGGATACGTATGTGGCTTCATTCTTATATGTGTAACACACACACACACACACACACACACACACACACACACACACACACATGCTTGAGGCCTGCACCTGATTCCTTGTACTGCAGGTGAGGGAAGTGGAAAAAAGGCTCATTTTAATTGAGTCCCCCTGGGTAAGATGGAGAAGTTCACCCATGAACACATGGCTCCTATTTTTAAACAAACACACACACACACACATACACACCGGAGAGACATGCTCTTTAATAGGCCTCACTGAGTTATAATGTTATTGTGATTTCCTTGTAGAAGACACAAAGATGTACATAATCAAATTCAGATGCAAGCACGCACAGACACTCTCTGCACACATGCATGAATGCATGAACACTGGCAGAACCGCTAGCAGACAGTCCTCGCTCTTTTTATGTCTCTCGCTCTCTTTCACTGGCACATACACACATACCGCACACCGTGCAGTATTTAATTTCCAACATCATTCTGTTACCATTGCCAAATGATTTTTATAAACCTGAATATGAACCAAAGTCTGCTAATGTGGATGTGAATTTTCTTGCACTAAGTAAGAGTCTATTCAGAGAGAGATCGTAGCAGGAGTATTTAATCTGTGACTGTATAAATCTTTTCCTTTTGTTGAGCTAAATCAGTTAATGGAGTGCTTTAATGCAAACGGTCCCAAATGTTCTCCTTTTTAGGCACTTTATCTTGTCCAGTCAGCACGCGCTTAGTGATGCAATAAAAAGCAAGTTTGTTGTTAGTGTCTCCTTCCTCCCTATCTGATTTATTGCAAGATACATTTTTATGAAGGCAAAGTGCATCTGTGTTGGTAAAAGTTAAATAAGGACATCCACAGTGCAGAGTTTAGTATGATACAATTATATTGTTGATAATAACCTTTAACATATATTTGGTGATCTTGCACAAGCTACTTTATATGTGCAATGTCATTTTAGCCAAGCACCACTGTGACCTTGTGGGTGTCATAATGTCAATCACATTAAGTCCCAAAGAATGACTAAGACCATTTCTGACATGAACCCTTTGCACAGTGTTCACTGCACATGCCTTGCCTACATATGTACGAATATCATATTAAGTCAGGAAGATGGACATTGAACACTTTTGACGCCAGACCTGCTGTATATTAAAAAAAAAATTAGCCAATGGGAAACTAAATGGTCAATTTATCATGAATGAATTTATTTAAGTTTATGATTTCAACAGCTCCAAAAAATAAAAATAGGACATGAATCTTGACGTACATTCGGTATTGTATTCATAGGATAGTCCTCACAACAGACATACTATGCCAAAACACATCAAAATAATAAAATAATTTACACATAAGCTACTTCAACATACACGCACATACATACAATAGACGCATCAGACTTTAAATACTCGTGAAATTCTGAGCTTAATAGTCCAGATTGAAATTATAAACAAGTAGCTGCATAAAGGGCAGGCTACAGTCAGGCCAATGCATAATTGAACAGGATCAAATCTTCATTGGGACCATTCTGCTTTCAGACATCCCATTGATCAATAACAGGTCTATGACAGAGACACCCACTTTGAAAGGACGTGTGTTTTGTGTTGCTGCTGATGTTGTAAAAACCGTAGAAAGGAACTGAATAATGACCACAGATACACAGACATGACAGCCAGGTGAATGTTCCATCTAAAACATATTGCTCAACTGTCCTAAGGTAGCAATCAACGGTAATGAGCACTTTCTATCACAGTTCATTAATTAATGTTGCAGGATGAAGACTGAGAAGTGACTGGCCACCTGGAAGAATGGAGAAGTGGTCTATTTTGAAGAACTGCAGTTGGATTTTCTTTGTCTGTACTGTTCCTCAAAGGTCACTTGTGGTCACTGGTGGATTGTAAAGGTCAGTGCACAGAAAGATAATGTGGGTTAGTTACTGTTTTTGTAATTGGTGTTACTCTTGTCTTTGAGGATTAATATTTTCAGTTGTCCATTGGGGACACAAATATATCAATCACTGGTCCTCTCATATTTTATGAAGAAGCAGAAACTCCCAATATATGCTTTTCAAAATACTTTCGAGGGTTCTTTTATACTAGTACTTTTATTGTCATTTAACCAGTTTATTTCTCCTCCAATATGTCCACACAAGGATAATCCACCAACAGTCTTTTTTAAATTACCTTGAAGTTTCCAATCCCAAATCAAGTGCTTGCATTATATTTTCAAGTGTGTGTACCCACCATAAGGAAGTGCACCCATTTATATGCTATTTCCTTAGTGCCTTTGATAGTTTACTGTGCGCAAGCAGTACATGTCTTTCCACTATTAGGCCTAACTAATGCTTTCTCTATGAGTTAAAACAAGTATCCGTTATGACATGCATTTAAAGAAAAGTGACCAGCGACTTGTTACTATTATAGATATCAGTGATGGAAAATACCCGTTCTAGAGACAAGTGTTGAACAAAGCAGACAAGAGGTGTGTTCACTCTGTCCCTCTGTTTTAAAATTGGTACATACATTGCTTCGATACCTTAGCTCCTCCTTCCAATTTTGGCAAAGCAACAGGCCTCTGAGCATCACATAAACGTTTGCGTCTGTTGTTGTGAATGCATTTTGTCTACAAATGCAGACATTCTCTCTCCAAGGTGCTGAAGCAGACTGTTTATACTAATTTAAAGTAACTGACCACTGACATTATTGGTGCAACATAACTTTCCTAATGACATGTCTTGATTTCACTCATAAAGGTTAACATAGGCTGCATTGTAGATCCCACAGTTTGCTTTTCCTGTACAGACGTGTACTGTGTTGGCAGTGATCCTGCACCAGACTTCAGGCTTCACTCAAACAATTAGCTTGAGGTGTTTTCCTTAACTTCATTATTGTACAATATTTTTGACCCCCTCCCGTGACCCTCTCTCATTTGCATGTCCATCAGACAGATGAAAAGACAAGAGAATCATTGTTCTCTTCGACTTCTTTAATAGGCTTTGGGAGGGGTACAAAACACGTCTAAGACTTGCATGCGCCGAACATTAGTATTCACCTAGCGGAAAGACTGAAAGAAGTGCAGACTGGGCAATGAAATTGTCTCTCAATTGTCTTTTTCTTTTTTTTTTTTTAAACAGAGAGTGCCGGGGGGGCTAGGCTTAGCGACCCCTGCTCTGGAGCATGACACGCGCCGTAGCCATGAGGAGGTGAGCAATTCCAAGAGCAGCACTTAAACATGATTTCAGATGAAACTGTTTTTGAAAGAAGCAGCACATCTTAACATCAATATGTTGAAGACCATGCAACTGAACTGTTACAGAACCAGCCCCTTTTCAGCTGGATGCTGTGTGAGTGTAGAAAATTGAGACGGAAAATAGAATTAGCTTTTGCGCCAATACATCATGAACAAATTAATTTGATTAATTATTACTATAATTACTCATGAAAGACCACGTTCAAGATGCTTGGCATTGTTCCAATAATACTGGTGTTGTTATTACCAGTGTTGGCTGTTGTCTTCAGCCAGGGCTTTTCCCAGTCTTTTACTTGTTCTACCATCTGCCACTGTGGGAAACTCTGCTTCATCTTTCCTTAAAGTAAATTTCCTTTGGTGTTTCAAAGCTGCGCTCAAACCTGAAGAAGGTAGTCACTCCCTAAAGGAGAATGTAGCTATCAAATGTGAATTCAGATT
This sequence comes from Gadopsis marmoratus, assembly GCA_036023855.1. NCBI lineage: Eukaryota > Metazoa > Chordata > Actinopteri > Centrarchiformes > Percichthyidae > Gadopsis > Gadopsis marmoratus. Next base: position 80,998 of record JAVQJF010097059.1, on the reverse strand, counting down.
TGGTTATATAATGCCTTCTACAGTGTGGACAACTAGAAATTTACAATGTAACAAAAAGGTCAGTTTTTTTCCAGTGCCAGAAAGTCACAGGGATAAGAGACCTTTGACATCTTCACATTTTGCACTCAGTTGCTTTACGTTCCCCAGAGTTGATTCCACCAACTGTAGTATGGGGGCGATTGTATAAGAAGTGCTTTACTTAAAAGTCATATGTTATATTGTGAAGAAAGGCAGTTGTCAGTTTGCCTGAACCTAATGGATAGATTCACGCCTCTTGTTGTTTGTGCAGACAAGTGAGCTACAATATTTGGTCTCCACTTAAAGTCAATATGGTTGCAATCTTATTTCATGGGAATTGTAAGATTTGTCAAGGAAACGTCTTACTTCGACACAAATTAAGATGAATTTGAATGATCAAATATGATATGAGGAAATCTTATAGCACCCCCGACATAATGCAAGGAACCAATGTGTTGTTTAAGTAATTACTAGATTGCACCGAAACTCAAGCTCTTTTTGATGCATTTGTTGATACAATGCCAGTTCTCCAGAAGAAGAGCAGGGTGCCAAACTCCATGCTAATTTAACCATATGGCAGCTCAAAACTCATGCATCACAATCACACAGTTAAACAAGCTCGAGTCGTACAGAAGATAGGACATGTTACAGGTCTTTGCATAAATATATTTGGTGATTTATATGCCGTTTTTTAAATTGCTTACTTGAACTGAAATGTGTCTGATGCATTGCCCTTTTGATCTCTATTGATTTTAAGTAGTGTTCTATGCTTTTGATTTACATTTAGCTTTAAAAACTGGTTGCACTTACACATTTGCATTTTGATACCTCCCCTGCACTGTGCATAATTATGTGTATTGATCTGAGGATTACACAGAAAGCTTATGCCTGGAACTATGACATTCTATTTGCACTTTTGAACCTTTTTTCCCCAAAAAAAGTGGAAACCTTGATGTCAGTGTCATCGCAGCTGTTGTACATGCATCTGTTCACCTCATATTCCCTCAGTATGGACATGAAAGTATAATTTACTAACATAAATATAATCTTTATTATAGTCTGTGTAGGCTAATAAGAGCAAAGCTGAACATCACATCTGTAAGCACACACTACACTCTCTCACACACACAAACGCACAGGCAAAGGTGCAAAAGCAAACTGAAATACACATACTTTCACTTTGGCAGCTGACCTAAACTGGGCCAGGCAGGGCCTTGGAGGGAGAATGAAGCAGGACAGAAAGTACAGCAGCCAAATGAAGAGGTGGAGGGGCCAGAGGCCTGGTGTGACAGGGGGGAAATGGAAGAAATAGGAAAAAGAGAAGAGTTAGAGGAAAGAGAAATGTGAGCGTGGAAAGAAAGAGGACACGGTTTATGTAGCCCCTTTACCTTAAAAACACAGTGACTATAAACATTTCTTTCCCACCTCGAGTCTTTTCAAACAAATGCATTTGCAGCATTCTCCTGTAAAATGCTTAGACACACTGTATGACATTGCCATTGACTATTCGGTTTAAAAATTAAGGTGATTCCCACTTAGTCAAAGTGTCTGGCCTATAGGGATACTAAAATGTATTCTCATAATTAAGAAGAACAAGATCAAATGTCTAGACATCATGTCAATATGTGTATCCTGTTCACATTTCCAAAAATCAGTATTTCCACCTCTATCCCCCAACTACTTAGAAATCAGCACTTTGTTTTTCTTTTTTTACCTCTAAATCTGATATTTTTTATTTCTTCATGGCTTTTGAGATTTGAATTGCTAAATCAAAGACAGCCATGACTAGACTTGAGGCTGTAAAGGGGCACAGGTGTCCTTACCGCCTTATGATGCTGGAGCATGTCTGCCCTCTTACAGCGTTTGCAGTTTGGCTTCTAAACTAGAAGTGTATTACAGAAGTCAAACAAAAGGTGTTTGCTTGTGGTCTAGCACCGGGTCCTTTTTGGCCCATCTTAATGGCACATCTTTAATAAATATTTATAGCGGGCACTGGGGGATATTAAAAAAACATGACATGCTAAGATGGCTTTATTCCCATGAAGATAGAGATCTATGTAGAGTTAGAAAAGGAAGAGAGGTGAGCGAATGAAGGCAATGAAGTCATTTGTTTGGTGGTGGCAGACCAAAAGATGACTTTGGCAAGGGCAGGTTTGATCAACGTTTGTTACACAAGGCTGTGTAAACAGTCTACGGAACAACCTTAAGGGCAATACAAGGGCCGTTTTCTATGGTAGAGCGTCGCAGAAGAACATATTCAAGGATGTTTACTTGTAGACTTTTTATGCACAGGTATTCGCTTCATTCAGTTTAACTGTGAAAAATAATAATATACAACGGCTTGGTTTAGTAGCTGCTAACAAGGTTCAGGAGTGACATCATGTATCTGATCTGGCTGAATTCATTCTTGCTTGGTTGTTTATGTGTAAAGAACAGCTGATTTTGCCAGGTTAAGCCTGGTTGTAGCAAGCTAATTTATAAATAATACACTCTAAGCTTGTCTTGTTTTTGTTTACCCCAAGTGGACTACTAGTTCATAACCCGAGGATCCAGTAAGTAACTAAATACATTTACCCAAGGACTGTATCCAATAATATAACAGTATAACACTGACAGCAGCCACTCTGCATTATGAGTACTTTGACTTTTGAAACTTTAAGTACATTTTGTTGCTGATAGTTCCGTACTTTTTTCTAGCATTTTGAATGCAGGACTGTTAGCTTGTAATGGAGTATCTGTATACTGCGGTGTTGCTACTTTTACTTCGGTAAATTATTTGAATGCTTCCATCCCTGGTTAACTTGTACTTTCCATCAGTGTGGTGGCAAATCCCTACGTGACCCATTCGATGCTGACGACCTGCTCTGACTCCAGCGGCCCGCCGGCGGCCCGGCTGCATGTTAAGCACAGAATTCCGGCTGTATGCAGATGAGCTGACATTCTTGTGATTCGAGTGATGCCAACCATGTCAAGATCCAACCACAGCAGCCGATACAATCCACGCTAATGTCAGTCCACAAACAAGTAAACAAAGTTATTGCACCTTACCTTTTGAAGCCTCACGGAAACCCACAGATCAGTAACAAGCCGCCGGAAACGCTGCTGTTCCGCTGTAAACAGTCCAGACGATAAACATTTCAGTGAAACTTTAGTCCAAAACACGCTATTACGTCCATAAATCCCACGGAATGCTGCAGCATCATGTCTCAGTAGTTGTTGTGCATCATATTCCACTAACTTCGGCTCACATGAAGATATTTTCGAGCTCTTGATTTCAAAGCAAAGAAAGTGCACGCCCCCCCGTCTTTCTTCTAAAGAGCGAGCCAATTGAATCCCGTCGTGATAATGATTGGCGTGTCGAATAGCCAATGAAATTTTGAAGACGGGGATATGTCGCTTTAGGGGGTTTCATCAAAATATAACCTATAATTGTCTCGAGTAAAGTGAACTTTGTGCGTGCGTTCGTGCGCAAAACACCTAAGCTGGGATTTTTGGGACTTTTTATGTTTTTTGTAGACGTTGTAATGGCCAAACGGACACAGAAATCTAAATATACACTTCAGAAGCCCCCTCCGACGACTCGGAGTGGTTCTGGCCAGCAAGACAGGAGGGGGAGGGGTGGAGTAAGGCCTTCACAGACACAGAGGTGTGAAGTGAAGCTGTGAAATGCTTCTGTGATGTGTTTCTGTGTGTTTTCCCTGCACCTGATTGTTACAAAGAGTGGCACATTGCTAATAACATGTACAAGGTCATGTAAATAGTTTGCAGTGTTATTGTTAGAATATTATTTTGCTGTTACCTTTCAAAAGACGCCACGGTCATGTATGTACTCCAAATGGTTCAAGAACACCTTTGAATTTACTTTGGGTATTCCTTGGATAGGCGTTTTAGTCAGATTTAGGCAGATTTTGCAGGAACTGGATTAATACATTTATATCAATTATTCTAAAATGATACATCCAATTGTAAAATAATATACTTCCATATGTAGTCCACAAACATGTTTCATGGAATTATGTGTTTTTGGTCATGCTTTATGAATTGCTGTTCCTTGCAGGACAAAAGCATCGAGGAGCAGCTTTCAATGGGGGTTCGGTACTTTGATCTCCGCATTGCACACAAACCCAATGACTCATCCTGCGACCTGTACTTCACACATGTCATCTACACACACTTGACAGTACTGGTGAGTATAATTGTTTTAACAAGAAGGTTTCAGTTTGGGCTTTTGCGGTATTGTTTACACTAAACGTCCTTCCTTCACAGGAAACGCTGTCGTCTGTTGCTACGTGGCTGGAGTCTCACCCAAAGGAGGTCGTTATCCTCGCTTGCAGTCATTTTGAGGGAATCGACGACAAACTCCATCAAGCATTCATTTTCTCCTTGAAGAAGCTGTTTGGCTCAAAACTCTGCCCCCAGAAGGTTAGTCTTCTCCTTGTACAGCTGATTTACGGTGTGAAAACAACACAATGCCTTACAAAACCTAATCCGCACTCCTCAGGAATCAGTCCTGACCTTGCGGAGTCTGTGGGCGTCTGGTTACCAGGTCATCTTGTCCTACGACTCCCAGATTGCAGCGAGACATCAGGAGCTGTGGCCTGCCATCCCCTACTGGTGGGCCAACCAGAACACAGCAAAAGGAGTGATCACCTACCTGGACTGGAATAAAGACCTGGGACGTCCAGGTGACTTTCAATCACACTTCAGCCCAAATGTCTGTCCTTGACATATATGTAACATTAAATCACATGTATTTATTATCGGTTTATTTTCCAGAGGGCTTCTTCGTCTCTGGCCTGAACCTGACAGCTGACAGGTATTACATCACAGAGAACCCGAAGCAGTCCCTGCGGACCCTGACCTTCAGCAACTGGGAGTGTTTGAGGACATGGCTGGAGGGGCAGAGACCTGGGTCGGACCCCGAGAGCCTCAACATCATCGCGGGAGACTTCGTGGGTCCACTCCCACTCTGCTCTCTGGTCATCGCACTGAACCAAAAACTTCAACGGAAGAATATCATCAGATAAAAAAAAAAACCCCAAATGTTATTGGGCTGTGATTATTCCACGGGAACGGATCCCAGAATAGCTACTGTATACCTCATTTCCTTTTTTATATTTCTGTCCATTTCTAAGCACTTTTATCTACAGTAAGAGTTCTAAAACAAAGCTGTTTTGAACAAAATCTGTTTACAAATCTGAGTTTCCACCCAAAAAAAAAAACATTCTGTGTTGTGAATTTACAATTTCTGTTTACAAGAAAGTACATTATTCTTTTACTAAATAATACTTAAGTATTTTTAATATACTGCACAATACATAGTCTCTTTGGTTAAAGATGTTTGAGGTTTGTAACCCCTTTTCTGCCATATACATAATGTCTATATGCCATTATTTTTTGTATGTTCCAAAAATTTGAGAAACTACCGTTTACAATGGGGAAAACACCATTAAAAATTTGCAGTCCACATTGAGCAGTAATTTATTAGGAGCTGCAGGAGGAAGGATCACCCTCCCCCATTCTTTGCTATCTGCCTCTGAACAGCTTCTTGTAGCGTCCATGGGCAGCGGCACTGATGATGACCTTGACAACAGCAGAGCCTTCATCTGCATTCACCTGCACGTCCTGAACGGTGGCTTCCTTGTACAGCCAACTGTGGATGAAGATGCACATTCACTATGGGTGCTCCTCTTATTCTAAACATAAAAATGCAGTGAGATAAAAAATAACCCAGCTCCCACCTTAACTGGGGAGTGTTGAGGTCAACTCTGAGGTCTAAAATGTGTTTTCCTGTGGAGCTCACGATCTTTTCTTCCATGGCTTTCTTCAGCTCCTCCAGGCCTCGCTCTTCCAAGGCAGATATGGGAAGCGTGCTGGGATCTGTAAACTGATAGCTGAGAGGGACAACAGAACATACTTTGACTAAACCAAGTACTGGCTCGACCCAATTCACACAGCACACGCAAACACACGTAAAAATGATGCCACTTCTAATACCCATTTGAATGCAGGGTGTCTGTAGATCCTGGAAAATTATTGACAAGTATGTCTGCTGAGTAGTTATCTAAATTCAACGTATTATATGGTTTTGACTACAGTTAAATGTGGCATTTCATAACCTAAATTCAGTCCCCTACATTCAATTTTGTGGTTTTGTGATGTAATGTCATGCACTGAGACATTCAACCCACCATGACATCTACCTTCAAGATCTTATTGGCCACTCAGCAGATGCTTATAAACTTTGGTTTACTTGGTGTTATGTTACATTCTCCAAAGAATTTTAAAAGATTATTCTCCAAGTCTTAAAATCTATGTTGATGAACGCCCCCCCCCTCCTTACGTGTCCACGAGGTCAATTTTATTGTGGACTTCTATCATGGAGCTCAGCAGCCCGTCAGGGATTTGCAGGTTCTTGAGGACATTCAGTACGTTCGCCTTCTGATTCACTGTCTCCGGGTGACTGATGTCTCGGACATGAACCAGCAGATCCTGGAAGGATGAGAAACACGACTCTGATGATACTTAAAAAAAACCCAAATAGCCTGCATTCCATCCCAAACCCTGTTGACATGAGCATCAGGTACATACTGAGTGTTTAATATCTTCCATGGTGGCAGAGAAAGAGTCAATGAGCTGGTGGGGAAGCTGGGTCAGGAAGCCGATGGTGTCCACGTACAGGACAGTCATGTGACTGGGCAGCTGGCCGGCATGGACGGTGACGTCCAGTGTGGCGAAAAGCTGGTTTCTGGGTTGAAGACCAGTGTCACCAGTCAGCGCTTTGATCAGGGTTGTTTTTCCTGAGCAGAAACAAAAAGATCAGTGTCATTTAAATGAAGCCCTGAATGTTGCAATAAGAAAAACAATATACCAGCAGTTTTCCAGTCTCGCACCACAGTTTGTATATCCCAACACAGAGACGATGGGGAACTCCTTGTGTTTACGCTGAGATCGCAGTAGCTGCCTCTTTTTCCGCAACTTCTCCAGCGCCGAGCGAATTTTCATCTCTCGCTCCTTCAGCAGCCTCTGCTGCACCTCCAGCAGCGTCTCGCCTGCAACGGCCAATCACCAGACTGAAGCTCCATTCTGAAGGGCAGCTCACTTACCACAACGTAACATCAAGCCAGACAATGTGTAGCCTGTCACGTGCGTGTCGGGATGTTACCTGAACCGCCGATGTATCTCGATCCGCCGCCCTGCTGGTCCAAGTTTGCGATTTCATTTCTCAGACGAGATCTGCCACCGTCAGACGAAGACGTTTGAAAATCCCAGTAAAAACATACTTTGGAAAATGTGTCAATGATGGGTGGGCAAAGTTACCTTAACAGGGGGATCTCTGCCAGAGAGATCTGTAACTTGGCCTCTTTAGTCCTGGCGTTGCAGCGGAAGATGTGGAGGACCACTGAGTACCTGTCAAAGACAGGCTTCCCCCAGGCTTCCTCCAGCTCCCTCTGGGTGGATGAACAAAAATGCATAAAACCTTTCTGTATGCAGCTGGAAAGGGGTTTTTCAGATGAGCTCACCTCTGACAAAGGAGACAGGCGCTCAACATTCACGAACACAGCAGTGATGCCTGCTGTTTGCCTGATTTTCTCTGAAGGGGGGTAGAAGCACAGATGAGTCACATTAAGACACAGACTCTCATGCACAGAGTCACAGGTGGACACAGAACGGATAATAATACCTGAAAGTGACTGGAAGTTGCCTTTGCCAAATATCCTCTTCTTCTCTGGTGTCTTGGTGGAGAGGATGATGCTGTCCACCACTCTCCAGTTGTCCAAAGTGTTCACCAGCCCCACAGCCTCGGCCATCATCAGCTCGGCTGCACAGAAAGCAGTAAAGAGTAAAGGATGAATCCCTCCCCCTGTCCAGCCCAGCATGACCCACACACTCACACCTGGGCGCCTGTCTTGTTACCGGTGGTCAGATGCTGCTTCCTGCTTCCCCACTTCACATCGGGGTGAACGACGAACACCCTGTGCTGCCCCTCTCCGATGCACGCAGGGGCTTGCTGCTGAAACAGCTCCTCCACCTCGCTGTCACCAATAAAATCCTCCTTCTCCTCCTCCTCCTCCTCCTCGGTGAAGCCTGTGTGGCGACCACTGCTGAAGTCATCCGCGTGCCCCGACCTCCACGCAGAGAGCGCAAACGCCCTGAACTGCAAGGGAGGCGCAGTGTTTGCTGCTGCTGCTGCAGCAGCATGGCGGGGGGGTCTGCAGGGTGCTGGTGCTGGTCTCTGACAGCTCCGGGTGCAGGGTCGCTGCAGGAGTGCTAACCAAGACGGAATCCTCCTCAGTGTCGTCATGTTGCCTCGGGACACCCGTAGGACACAGGTGTCATCGGGACTTAGACCTCAGACAGCATGAACTAACACGCTGGCTGCAGAGCTCATCAGCACTGTTGACGTTCTCTTCTTCTTGCGTTCTGAAGGATCACTAACCAACCTGGAGAGCGCATACTGCCACCAGGCTCTCCACGTCAGGCTTATTAAATGACCTTAGTTATAGCTAAAGCTAGCTATTTATGCTAAAAGCACTGCGCTGATAAAGCTAGCTATTTATGCGCTGCTTCGCGTTGCTTTGTCCCGAGTAACGTCTTCCAGGCTCAGATTGTCTACTAAACAGCAACTTGCTTTACCAACAAAACGTTTTAAGCTACAAGTAGTTAAATGTATGCATTTGAAAATGGTTATGGTTTGTGTTTGTTACGAAAATACTACTTGAGTTGGGACTTTTTTTTTACCCAGCTTGGGAGGACAAAGCCGCCTGGGAGACTAAGCTCAGGGATGGTAAGTCAGGTGTGTGTGTGTCTTCTTTCCTGTTTATGCCATTTCCTCTGTCATTTAGTTCCCACCACTTTCTTTATTGAAAAACCAACAAGCCACACATGAAGACAATTTAGCACACGGAGCATTAAATGGCCTCGAATACTAAAAAGTACAACATAGGCTTTAATAATAAAATAATAAAAAATAAAACGTTTATTGGTAGCACCATCGTCTCACACATTCAGTCTGCCCCTGGTGGACTAAGGGGTTATTGCACCTTCGACCTTCCGTGTAATTTTAATTTTGACAAATAATTTGACATTCTGGTTGACAATGCTATTTTAGCTTTATTCTCGTTACACCATTTCCTAATTCAGTTTTGACATATAAGACTCGAAGGAAATATATTTGCAGATATTTCTGTATGTATTTAAGTAGGTAGAGATTATAGTCCTACAAACTTAAAAAACCTTTAATACAAAACATGACGTCAGTTCATTACCATACAACTGATGACATAACTGCCAACAGCCCAGCCCAAATCAGTGCATTAACTGTTAAGTAATTAATTAACTATAGGCTATATATGTTAAAAAGTAAAAACAAAAAAAGTTTTTAAATGCTTTCATAAAATCTACATTTGCATGAATAATATTATGCAAAAAATTGTTGCATCCAACCTTTTCGTCAACATTCAATATTAAATGTCTGGTGAAGAATTAATCACACATATTTAAGGCCCGAGGACTGTAGTTCAAGGACTCTCCACAGTCTTTTTCTACCCCCCAATAAATGGCGTGTTTGAGGGACTAAAGGTGCTCAAAGACTCACGAATCTTTGCACGTTCATAAGTGGTGAAAAATTATATTTTATGGGTCTTGCAGATGCATGTGGCAAAATGGTCCAATAGCACAAACTAGCTCTTGCAGCACGTTTCTACGGAAAAGGAAAATTCTATGTGTAATCTGTGCGCACAGATTATATATAGAAGATGTATGAAATTTCGGAAGCAGATGTAACATCTGACTAGACTTAAATACAATTCTCTTGGAGCCATACCCTAAACCCAACAGGAAAGCAGCCATTTTGAATTGTCTGTGTTGTTGTCTGATGTGGGTCTGGGACATGGGTGTGGCAAAAGGCTAGATAGCGCCCCCTACAAAACTTCTAAGTCAAAGCCACCCCTTTAAATTTTAGGTAAATGTATGAAATTTGGGTGGCAGATGCGTCATGTCTATATACTTTGCCCCAAAACACACAGGAGGTGTTTTAGGGTGACATCATCTCCACTTCACCTGTGGAGTGGTTTAACTGTGTTGGCTGATATTGTCAGTTTTAATGCGATTTCTTCGTTTTGATAAGTGATCATTTTGTTTTTTTCTCAAGTTTTTATTTATTTTCTTCTGTGCAGTTTTAGGGCATTTGTTTGTCATTAGTGTACAGTCTCAGGGTGCTGGCCCTGGGGTGAAATCCAGCTTCCTGGCCTTTATATCGGTGGAATCTATCTCTTCCTTTGACCAGCTTCTTATGTATCTGATGACGAGCGGGGCTCATTCAGCTGACCTGTCAGGACCTGCCTTACTCTGCGGAGGTGTTTGGATGTGGCTGACTTTCTTCATGGTTGCCATTTGCTTTATGTATGAAAACAACGCACAGTCGCATCGTCCATCGCTGCTTGCAGCTTAAACTTGTGTTCTTTTGCTTTTGATGGACAACGGGGGAAAGTTAAATATTTGGTCATTGTAACATGGATGGCTGTGGGCTGTGATGTCGTGCTGCCATCACAACAGCGTGTGACCTGAAAAGAAGTCAAACAGGTCGGACCAATACTCATAATATGGCTCCCAGCAGGATATGCAGATGGAAACCGTGAGGGACGGGGGTTTTTCCAATAACCTTTGCGTGGAAATCAACTGATTTTAAAATCCCTAGGGCGGTATTACTGATCACTTCAATTACAAAAGACAAGAGAGGTCAGGTTTGGCGCGACAAGCCGCAACATGACGGACATTCTGACACTGAGTGAAGAAGCTGCGCCTGTGACCTGGAGTTGTTAAAGGAAACAGCAGAAGACAGAAGTAACGTTAGATGGGCGCATACAATAGTTATCGCCCCGTCTTTGTCGTCCTAGTTTAAAGAAATTAATAACTTTGAATTGTTTTTTGCGTCTTGCGTGCGATGCCGGCGGCAGGACTGCTGCTCTGCTTCCTCGGTGTCTGCGCCTGTCTGGGTGAGAAGACTGTTTACACACCGAGATAAGCAACTGCACAGAAAGCTACTGATGACTTAACCCTGTGCTGTCTCACTTCTGTCTTCACAGAGGAAGAGTGCATCCTGGGCATTGTGGGACGGCCTGTCTCACTGCCCTGCTTTTACCCTAAACTATTAACCTTTGTGAATTTTTCCATCGAGTGGAGAAGAGGTGACCAAGCGGTGCACAGATCAGTGTGGGAAGAGCTTGTAAATGTGGAGGAGCTGAGCACCAACAGTGCAAAGATCTCGGCCGATGTGTCACGCACTGGAAACGTCTCTCTGGAGCTGCCCACAGCTGATCCTAAAGTGCACAACACGACTTATAGTCTATTCATCATTTCAGGGGGGAATCACAGTGCTGGGGGGAATCACAGTGCTGCTCTTTGCACCGTGTGCCTCAGGATAGCAGGTCAGTGTCAAACACACAGGAAGTAATCAGAAGGATATGTGAAGGAACTAACTCCTGTCTTCTGATGGCTGTTTGCAGCCAGTTTCGACCCCCCACTGCTGCAGAGGCAAGCAGCAGCGCAGGGTGATGAGGCGGCCTTCTTGTGTCGCTCCAGCGGTGGTTTTCCTGAACCTGCAGTCTACTGGCTCATCAACGACGCAGAGGAGCCCCCCGAAGGCTCAGTGAGGACCCTGGCAGCATCACTCCCCGACTCCCATCTGTACAACATCACAAGCCACCTGACGGTCAACATTTCCAAAGACACCAGCGTGTCGTGCACCATAGAGAACCTGTCCATGAACGAAACCATGACATCCACCAGCCGTGAGTGACTGATGACTGACCGCTGCTTGTTTCAGGTATTAGTCCTCAAACACACTGCTTGTTCACTGTTCTCTGCTTCTTGCTGGTGTTAAGATGGAGTGCGGGGCAGTCCGGTGGTGAGCCGAGCATCAGAGGCCATGTGGATGTTCAGCACGGGTCTCTGTGTGGTGGTTGGGGTCATGGTGCTGGCGGGAGTCGCCTATCAGATTCACCTGGACAGGATAAGTAAGAGGAAGAAGCAGGAATACCAACACCCGCGCAGAGGTAGGCACGTGCTGCCAGTGACACATACGTCACAGAATCCCATTTTCCAACATAAACTACACCAAGCCAGTCCTCAGACGCTACTGAGCCATAGATTTTTCACGTGTCCTTAAGTTCTCTGGAGAGAGAGAGAGAAGGGGAGTGTGCTACATGTCAATCAGCGGTGTCACAGCAGGTGTTTTTTAAATGAAGGAAGTGTCATAGCTATTAATGAATTAATTTGGAATAATGCTCACGTGTAATGTGCTCTTGGGACAACAGAAAACATTTTTGCTTTTATTGAAATGAATGATTGCTGTCATCAGGATACAAATGGCGAAGTGCAGCCACGGAGGAGGCCGAGGCGATGAAGCCGGAGCCAAAGGAGACTGACGTGTAAAGATCTGAGACAACAGAGGACTGATTTGTAAATTTGTGTTTGTTGTGACCACTGGGATCACCATTTCAATATTCAATACACTGCCAGTGCAGATAGGAGCATAGTTAAAGAATCCTTGTTGCTCATCTCACTTCACTTCCTGTAAACATCTATCTGTTTACTGGACAGTAGGAGTTGTGGCGTTTCAAGCTGTAATAAAAGATGTCCAAACTCCACACCTGGGACTGTTTTTTATAGTTCTGGTTCAGGTTTTTCCACGTGACAGATGTTAAATCTCTAAAGCCACAATCAATACAATCGGTCATGAGACAAATGTGGAAAGAAATTGATAAAAGACCAAAAATAAATGTCTTGTTTTTTTGTTATGTAGCATTTCATCAAGAAACCCCAAATGTTTGATTTCCAATCATTTGAAACTGATTAAAGGATGTAGATTGACAGTAGAAAAGCTGTAACTTGATAAATGAAACACTTAAAGGTTCAATAGGCAACTTTTATGAAAGCAATTTTGTCATATTTGCTGAAACTGTCACTTACTTTGCTGTGTAGTTGTTGTTGGCAAAGAAGGGAGGGGCAGGTTTTTCATCGCTGCTGGTCGTTTCTCAGACATTGTGTTTGTAAAGCTCCTCCTGAAGATACTGAGCTTGATTGAGAACATGCTATTAAGATCACTAGGAGGAGCCAGCGGAACCCGTTTCAGACAAAATGACAAAGGTCTTTCTTTTATAAAAATTTCCCACTGAGCCTCCAGCTGGTTACCAAAAATGTCTGATTTGTTTAATTTATCAACTACTCAATTTCAGCACAGACATCACACTAAACAAATCACAGTTCAATCCTCAAGAAGTGAGCAGCGTTGTGGTGCTCAAAGCGTGTTGGCATCAGTGAATCAGTGTTTCCAAAATTAAGCCAATTAAGTCTTGTGCTTCACAGGGAGAAGAAGCCTCTGCTGCAACAGAGATCTGTTGCATAGTTTGTGCTCCTCTTCCTCAAGGTGGCAGCGCTCAGCTCTGTTCCCCCTGCGCAGACGTCACTCTGTAGATGTCGTCACGACGCTGAGCTGTGAGCGGGATCTGCTGCCGGATGTCGGCTAAGTATTGCAGGTCTGGGAAGAGGTCACACATGGATACACAGAGGGTTAGTGATCAAGATACTCCGTAACAACACCTGTACAAACCCCACTACCCTTCTGTGAATCACCATTTTCTCACAATCTGACCAAAGGTGTCCGATATATCATGCGTGATGTGAACAAATGGATGATGTGGCTCCAGGAGCCGATCAATCATTTGCTACAACAAAGTGTCCCGAACAGAATTCAGTCCCGTATAGCCGAGACTCTCTTGATCAATGCAGCCTGCAGAAACAAGCAAGCCGAGCTTCCACTCACCGATATCAGCATAAATGATGGCCTCCTCTGGTCCAGCCTTCGAGACAACTTCTCCCCTGCAAACACAGATTGCAACAATCACAAAGTTTGCAAAATTTAACACCTACAAATATTCAGACAGCAGAAGATACAGTTGGCCATTATTGGAAAAAAATAACTTTCAATATGACACCAATTAATATCCACCAAGTATATTTACTACCTGTTCCTAAGTACAACTTTTAAGCTGTATTCAGACCAAACGAGGCGTTGCGGTGATTAGCGCAGGGCTGTGCAGCGGTTGTGTGAGTCTCACTATATGGCCATGCTGGTTGTAGCACAAGTTGAACAGCTGATGTACAGTCGTCACGGCGGCGATCGATCAGTCTCTTCCATCTCCACAGTTGCTCGGTAAACAGCGGAATGCTACAATGCTACATGGTAGACACAGTTCTACCCTCATTCAAATGAATGGGAGAACCTGGTTTGGTCTGAATACAGCTAAAGTCCTTCTACTCCACTACATCTCAGAGGGACATATTGTATGTTTTACTCCACTACATTACAGCTACAACAGTAAAGTGTTAATTAGAGGTTAAGGCATCTGTAATAATCATATAATACATATAATGTAACACTAAATGAATAATAGTACTTTTGATATTTTTGGTACATCTGGCTGATAATACGTCTGCATGACTTGTACTTGTAATGAAGTATGTTCACATTGTTAAAAGTAAATCCTTCGCCTCTTATCGCTTTCCTCTCATTCACTCGTGGCTCCCTCGCTCCCTCTAATTCCTTCCTCACTGCACATTTAACAATCGCACACAGATTAGGAGGAGTTGGTCAGAGGATACAACATGCTCCTGGTTGCTACGGTACCATGGGTCAACAACGGTGCTGTGGCCCCAGGCGACATATGAGGCTGTTTCATCTCTGGCAGGAGACGCCGTGGCCACATACACCTGGTTATCTAGCGCCCTGCAAAGGAGACAACGGAATGATGCGCGTCAAAGTATACAGCAGTAAATTGTCGCTTGTGAAAACCAAAAAAACATGTAATAATTCACAATAATCACGTCATTGCCATGGATACAGTCATGAAGAAGAGCACCGTCTTTGGTGCTGCTTCTGTTATACAGTAATTGGATCTCTTTCTCTGTTTTGAAAGTATCATCTCCTTCATGTCACGGACTTTATTAACACAGAACTATAAAGACTTTCTAAGTGCATGCAGGATATAAATTTTATAGGCTACATTTGACATTTTTACAGCAGTATTGTTACTAATGATCAGATTTATATAATATAGGCTTCCCCCACAGATAATATTACGTCCCCTCGTGTCCCTCAAATCACACGGTGTAGGATGTATTCATGCCTGAAGTTTGGATGGTCACGTTGTCTTATGAGTGACATGCTGTACGGGTGACTTGAATCAACCCTTTATACGATATCTGGTTCACTGTAATAAAGATTTTTCAAATTGCAAAGTGATATTGGACAGTGACTGGGACTCGCGGCCTGACCTCCCCCTCTGGAGGAGCTCCCAGTGGGCTGGACCAGTCGTCATGTTGAAGGCACCTGGGTAGAGCAGCAGCTGGCAGCCTGGGGACAAAAGGACAACCCGATCAACGATCCTTAGAAGCACCACTGACAACAGCCCATTTGATGCCATGTGAACAGCGTGATCTCTTACCTTTCCTGCTATAGAGCTGTGCGAGCTCTGCAAACCTCATGTCATAGCAAATCCCCACTCCCACTTTACAGAACGCTGCAAGAGGAGTTATTACAGAGAAGCCACGTTAAAATGATGCTCGTCCAGCTGCTGCAGCAGAGAGAACAGGAGTCAGAAGACGTCACTTACGCGTTTCAAACACTGACAGACTGCTGCCTGGGCTCAGCGTCTCAGACTCCTGGAAGCAGATTTTCCCTGGGATGTCGATGTCAAAGAGGTGAATCTTGCAGGAGGAAACATTGAAAGGTGAGAAGAAACCAACGTCCTGCCATAACCTCTTTGAGCTCCTTAAGTAGTTGAAACAAATGATTGTAGTTGACGAACACTTACCTTCCTGTGTTTAAGAATCAGCTCTCCGTCAGGCCCAAACACTGTACAGCTGTTATACAACTTCCCACCGTCCTCTTCAGGGATGGATCCTGGTGAACAACAAAGTCACACGGTTTATTCCTCCACTGGGAAGAAAAAACAAACATATTTTCATAAAACTTCACTGATTTGTTGTAGTTTCCAGATTCCTTTACATCATTTCCTCCACTGTAGTCAACCCCCAAAACTCATTTTATTAGCACCAGGTGAATCAGCTCTCAGGTCAAAACCAGTGGCAACAAATCATTTTGCCTTTTTAAAGCCGTCTTTTCCCGTCAGTAATGCTTCCCGTCAGTAACGCTTCACCGTAAAACAACTTAAACCGTCTTAAAAGCTACATCTGCTTCATGTACTTGATTGACAGCGTTTGTAGCAGAAAAAGCACAGGTGTAATTAATGACATTAACGATGTGTGCATAGCGTGTAGGCCCTGCCGCTGCGTTTGCGTCACGCTTGAGGTGGCTTCAGTGAGACGGAGATCGCTTTTTATAAGTTTATAAGTTCCGCCTGTGCGTTTCCTGCTAAATGTCTGCCATTAAAAAGGTTCATTGTGGGTTATAAGATCTAAATTTGTTGACAATGGCTATTCCGTGGAGACATTTCATCAAATATTTAACATTGTCGTGGTCCTAAATGGTTTATCATCCACTTATCAAACATACTGAATCATTAATGTAGTCCAGCTGCTGCTCAAATTTTAAATGTGTCCAATAATGCACGTGGAGGGAGAAACAGCGACATGTACCACCACGAGCAAGAGTAAACATGAAAACACTCCCATCACTCTATGGACCCTGGTATCGGTGTCACTACAGCCGCGGATGCTTCCCTACCTCCCACCAGATACACCTCATTCTCCTTCGCTGCCTCTGACAGCACCTGAGTGGACTCTCCGGGGATCCTCTCAGCATATGGAGAGAAGAAGCTGGTTCCATACGGAGAATTGAAGCATTCCTGTATTAACGACAGGCGAGAGAGAGAGCATCAGTCTTACAGCAGGAAGTGAGAGGTGACTTTAATCTCAGACTCATACGCTGAGGACTCAGTTGGACCTCTTTAGTCAATGGTGACATCCTTCCAGTGCTGTGTCCGACTATGCCAGAGCGCTGCCGCAGAGACCTGGGTACAGCTCCTGGTCCTCCCGGTCTGAAGTGTTTGTTTGCGGGTGGGAAGCTGGTGAGGGATCGTGTGCTCAAAAGGCTAAAAGCTTGGGATTCACAATGAGACAACCGGCCCCAAAAAGAGAGAGCCACACAGCTACACAATTAGCTGATTCTGTAGCTAACTACCACATAGCTTAGATTGGAGCGGTGCCACTTCTCAACAGAAATAAGCTTTAAGGACACAAACGCTACAATGCAGCCAAGTTAAAACTCAAAAGAGGTTTCCGTGGGACACTGTGGTCACGCAACAAGGCTAATGCTAGGTATACAGGCTATATCTCCAGTAATATAGGAATGACAGTATTGTGTAAAAAATAAAAAACACGGTTAGCTCATTCCTGAATATAATCTGCAGCTGTATTCCCATTTGGACTGTGGAGCTTCAGTTTGCCATGTGTGTTGTGGTGAGTGAATGTGCTTCATTTCCGTGTTACATTCATTTACAGCCCCCGTGTTACATTCATGTACAGTCTGTGCTTTTTGTGAACACTCTTCGGGTCCCTTTTGCTGCGTGTCGAGTTCTCCTCCTCTGACGACCAACATCATTAACGCTTCAAACATTTGGTCTCCTACGCCGAAGTGACCTTGCAAGGGCCCTCGAAATATAAAAAGGGTGCACCTTTTCATTGGGACCGCGTACTGCAGCGCCCCCTGTTTGGCTGTAAGAGCAGCGTAACAAGCAGCCCCCTCCTCCCCCTCCTCACCGGCAGCAGCACCACCTTGCTGCCTCGTCCTGCTGCCTCCTTCACCAGCCTCCGGGCTCTGCTCAGGTTGTCCGCCTTGACGCTGGTCACCTGCAGCTGGACCACGGCCAGACGGAACTCTGACGAGACAAGACGCGGTCACTTTATTTCTAACGCACTTTAATACAGCTGTCCAGTGTCAACACCGGTGCTGGAGGAGATTTCAAAGAATTCAAGAATTCAAACTATAAATTAACTCGGTTGTACGCGTGGATATTAGTTAGCTACAACTTTGTACTTACTGGACATCGCTCTCGCTAAAGTGGACATGAACGCTGTAACGCAGCGTTGTTTGGCTTCTCAGTCGAGAGCAGACAGGTCACGTGGTTCCGGACGGATATGTGGCTTTCAAAATAAGAGTCCGTAGCTACTGTGTTGTCCTTGCACGGTTTTATGACCGCAGGGCGGTCCAGTAAAACGAAACACAGCGATAAAAAATAACGTTAATTATTAACGCCTGCATATTCAATTGATTGCTCTTCTGGATTAAAGTCGCTCTACTACACGTGCTAAGAGTTTATTTAAAGCTCAGATCGTTTAGTGTGAAGTTCAGTGGCCACGTGACGTCATCAGGGGGCGGGGTGTTTTGCGTCCAATAATGAACCTCATACAACAATGTGCCATACCAGTATTCATATGTGCAATAATGTACATTTCTAATAGAATCACACGCACACATATTCTTCTACACGTTCTACCATGACTTGTTCACAGTAGTCAGGAACAAGACAGTGTAAACTGTTTTTGTTCTAGTATTTGAAAACATGGATGCAATTGCTTTGCAAATAGCAGCTTTCCAACATAGAGGACAAATGTAATGTACATGCTCTGTAAAAAGGTCGCTGTCATGTTGTGGCTTTTTGCAAACATCACTGCAAATCTAACCATTTTAATTTACATATATGTCAAATAATGTATGAATGAGTGTACTTCCAAGGGTGCAGTCGAATAGTCGCCATTTATTAAAAACAGAAAAGCTTAGAAAATAATAGCAGTACAGTAAGGTGCAAATTACACTTACAGACATGTTGCATTTGGACTAGTGGTGACATCCTTTGCCAGTGAGGTTACAGAGTAATGTAAAGATGGAGTAATGTCAAGAATGTTCCAGTCAACACTGAAAAATATCACAAAATTACAACACAATGCATGGATTACACGGGAACGCTATGAGTGAATGGAGTGGAGCAAGAGGAGATTTATGAGTCTTTAGTTCAAGTTTTGTTTTTTTCAACTTTTTTGTTGCCCATATTTTAAATGTGCCATAGGTTTTACTTTAACCTCTCCCCTCATTTGATTTTAAAAGATAAAGGACAAACCCTCTCTGGACAGAAGGTGCTGCATCACTTTTTGTCTTTGACCCTTTAACCCCAGGCTGCCTACACAACTAGACTTCAACGCAAATGAATAAGTAAGCACGAAAAAAAAGCCAAGAAAAGTCCGAAACAAGAGTTTTAAGATTAGAGAAGCAGCATTATATACTGTGATATGTTGCCACTGCTGGTGTCAATATCACACATCACAGGCATTAGGCCGAAGGCAACAGTGGCAAGCAAACTCAAGCTGCGTAGTTTGGACTAATACAATGGAGAACACAGAACGATTTGAAAACAGATACATGACTTTCCTTTTTACAATATTTTCATTCCTTTCAAAGCTGTGCTAAAAAAGTGCAAAGCACAGTCCTCGTTACAGCGTTCCTTTTCTTAATAGGTAGACGTTAGCATGGTGTTGCTTCAAATACAATAACAGCCTTCCACATGCTAACATGATCATTGTGATTATTTCACCTGGAGAGCTTTAAATAAGGTTAACTGGGGGAAATCATTCCCATACTGAATCTGAATGGGATGGAAAAATACTGAGGTGCTCAGGCTCTTAGATCTGCAATCACCAAACCTCCTGTTAATCACCAAACCTCCTGTTAATACTAATGTAGTCCAGAGGGGCTGCGAACCGTGCTGTCTGAGAGCTACATCACTGCCATGAGATGAGGTTAATTCATTAGTAAATGTAAAAGCAGAGAAGAAATGATCTCCCAGAAACTCTGTAAAAGGTTTACTTCTTTATCGAGACAGAAAGGGGAACTTCAACCTGTGTGAGCTGGTTTAGAAGCCAGTTTACGTTTCACTGCATATTCTAACTATCAGGATATGCTTTCAAAATGACATTGCAAAGGTCTGTGCTGATATAGAGCAGTTTACACAATATATACATCACATATTTTATAAACATCCTCAAATAATTTCTATTTAAGGTGGCCTGTTGGAAAATAAAAGTTATCAAAAACAGTTATTGCAGTAGGAAACCTGCCTCACGTGCCAGCACTGCTTTGTTTGTTTTTCTTGCTGACTTCCAGACCAGAACAATGACCATTAAATCTACTCTCAACACACCTGAAAAGTAAAGCAGTACCTGTTCACTACAAAACAAACGGGTCAGAATTGAGACGCTCAAGTCAAAAGCAAAAGGTCAGTTATGTAGTGAGTGAACAGGTCGGTCAGTACGCTACTTTAAGGCCAGAGGGAAGTCGCCTAAGTGGAATTGCACTGTAATAAAGACCCCATGTTTTAGCAATCAAAAAGAAAAAACATACAATATAACCAATATTGTTTAACTTAGAGTAAGAGTATGGTTGGATGACTGCAGAGCACCTAAGTATTTCAGCACACACAGTCTGTCCCACAGGCCTGCAGTCGGCGGTGGGCCCCCATGTCCCAAACACAGACACACAGGGCTTCACAGTCAACACAGGACTGGATCAGTCCAGGAAGGAGGACAGCCGGAGGGGCGAGCGGGAGGAGGTTTCACTCTCAGCAGACAGAGACGCTTCTTACAGTTTGTGTCACGGCTGGCCATCGCGACACCGTCGTCTCCATTTACGAGCTCTCCAGAGCATCTAGGACTTTCATGATCTGCTGCTTGATGACCTTGGTGGCGTCGCCTGCGTTGGGTATCAAATATCTGAGGGGGAAAGACAACAGAGGAAACATCAGTGAAATGATCAAATAATGACCAACAAACAGACTTAATGTACCATAGTGAGTGACAACAGCCTAAGATTAAAAATAAAAGGAAGTATTTTATCACTGTGTTAAAAGGACAACCATTTAGGGCCTTTTCTGATCATTAAGATTAAAAATTTGAGATCTGCATTTGTAGAAGAGCACCTCTCAACTGCAGATATCTCCACTCCAGCTGAGTTGTTGCTGCCAAACTTGAATGTAATCAGTTCTGGGTGCTTCTTTTTGGATGTGATCTTCACCACGGAGTTCAGTGCTTGTCTGGACTGGATGTAAGCAAAGCCTTTCCTTGAGGCGATCTCCCGCAGGCAATACATGTGAGTCGCCGTGATCAACAAGTGGCTGGAAAAGAAAAAACAGTGTCAGAGTCAGTGTTACGATGGATTCTTGAATTATCGCAAAGCCTCGTGTTCATTCATGTTTAACGAAGTGAGGATTATTCATGTTCAAATGCAACTTCCCCTACTAGTTACCCAACCACACCCATGACCACTGGGGAAGAAGGGTGTCATGTGAGGAATACAGGCAGAAACCTACCTTGGGAACATATGACCAGTTTCCTTCACCTCATTACATGGAATGTGATGCTTCACATCTGGTTTGTTTGTCCAGGTCTGAATGTTGACAATCTCCTTCCTGTCATCGTCAGACATGGATGAGCTGTCGATCTCATCTGGGGGGGTGGGAGGGGTTAGACGCGGATTACTCTTTTGTATTTCAAACTAACAAAAGGTATTAGTTAAATATTTTTGTCTCGTCACTGTAGCTACATTCAGTGGGAGTTCACCTGTATCATACTCCTCCTCGTCACCAATACTGAAGACGGGCTTCACGCCGCGGTACGGTTTGCCAACACGGTCACTGCTGCTCACATGCCTAGACATGGAAAGCAACGAGGCATCATCAGCGCTGAGTGAAGGATGGGAAGACACTTTAAATACACATAGCAGCGAGGTTTTACACAAACATGAAGACCTCCAGCCTACGGCAAACCAATTCTTAGCCCACTATTGCCAGGTTATGCTGTTAAATATAAAGAAAGAGGTTAAATGAGACATTTATTCTCCTCAAGAGCTACAGATTAGTTAGTGTATGATATTCAGGGCTATTTGCAGAAAATCATAAGTGCTGTTTTATATCTTTTATTGTGGAGTAAATGTTTCAAAATAGCCCTGGCTATCAACTAAAAGAACAACAATGAAATGGAAAGACAGACTGTTAAGTGCATCTCCAAGCAAACAGCAGTGAAACCCCGAAGTTATTCTAGACTCGAAGGAGACGACTGCCTCGGTGAGGTGTGGATGTAAAAGATGACTCAATGCTTCCTGAAAGACCACGGCATCTTCGGTTGGTGCGAACTTAACAGCGGCGCCACATGTTGTTAGTGAAAGCTTGAAGACAGAGCCTTAACATCTCGCACACAGCTGGCCCAAACAGCATGGGGAACGTGTTAAGTGTTACATGAGTAAGCGGCAAGGGCAGAGATGCTGACACGAAGCACACGAGCCACCTCTCCTACACTCCCACGGGCTGGTGCGGGGGTCTACAGCCAAGTGGGTATGCTAGGTGACAAACGGCTCTGTGTCAGGGAGCTCTTACCGATCCGGAGTCACCTTCTCTGGCCAGGGCAGATTGAAAGACATTCTAGCACGGAATAAGGCACAAGGAAAGGTGAACTTAAAATTGAAAGAAAAAAAAAAAAAGTTCATCAAACCACATGTCATCATGACCACAGTTCTGATTGGATAGTCTAGTCGCTGCTCGTCAGTGTACATAATGATCCTGTTTAGCTGTGTAAGAAGAAAGGTCTGGGGCATTTCTACAGGATACAGAGTTATCGAGGCCTTACAAACTGAAACTGTAGCAAAACGTAAGATTTTCACCCTAAAAATGAAGGAGCAAAGATTAAGAGTGTGTTGTGAGTTTCAGGGTTTCTTAGTGAAGGATTTGGAGGAGGAACTAGGACCTCACCTTTCTACAGGGGTGGAGGTATTCTCGATGAAGCTGATCATCTTCTCCTTCACGTTTACCGACTTGGACTTGAGAGCAAACGTCATTTTGTTGACCAAAGACTTGACACCTTTGCTGTCTCCGGGGCTATTTAGTGACTCTCCCTGTATCAGGAAAAATAAAAAGAATCTGTTTAAAGAAGCAAACATGTGTCCAACATGGAGCTGAAGACAAACGGGCAGCATAATGCCACTAATTTGTGCATTCACAGATGTTTCTGGCTGCTTACGTCAGCGGAGCTGAGGCTGCTGTGAGATCCGGACGTGCTGACAATCCAGTGGACGTACGAAGAGTCGAGGCCCTCAACGTTCATGTCCACCAGGTGCTTTTGGAGGGCTGAAATCACACAAATCTAAGTGAGTTTTCATTACTCACAAATTTATAAGAAAACATATAGAAACGGTCTTGTCCTACTATTCAGACCTAGCAAGTAGCAATAATCATGACAAAAACTCTGGGTTTTAGTATCAATACTTCATTCACATGCCTCTATCTTGGACATATCCCTAACAGGCTAAAGTAAAGATAATACCTACCTCCTACAGATCATGCTGGCAACAAGTAAAAAGCGCATTGTAAAGAAACTGTCCCACTGCAGGCCTCTTGGTCAATATTGTTAAACACCTACACCTTCTAGAACATATAACTTAGTTGTTCTAAGTCGTTCTTTTCACTTCATCCTTAACGTGAAGCACTTTATGAAGTCTGTTTCGGTATGAGTACTGTAAATGAAATCAGTGATTTTCTTTCTGATGTTCAAAAATGATGATTGAGAAATCGGTTGATGATGATTAGGACATGTAATGAATGAATGATACGGGTGCTGTAAATAAGCCACAGCCATGATGACAGCTGCTATGGCATTGTTTGAGAACCGATGTGGCAATATCGGTAGAAAGGCATGATCAGGTCTCATGAGCTGCGGAGAAGGCAGAAATATGGATCTGCAAACAGGTGATTGAAGGCGGATGTACGTCCATTTAACTGAGAGAGAGGAAATAAGGGCTGGGGCAATCAGTTCCACAATGCTCGAAATTTATCAAACAGAACCAGACTTACGCACAGCTTTATCATTCTGACAAAAAGGACACGTGTACTCACCCATGAAACCTCCTTTAGCAATGCTGACATATTCTTTGCTTTTCTGAAAAAGAAAACCTTTAGTTAGCAAAGATGTTGGACTCCAAAGCTCCGATGTCACTTCTTTTCTTTCCAGCTACCTCCTCGCCCCTCACCTGCAGGAAATGGGCCAACACCATGTTCATGTACATGTCCTCCTCCTCTCTGCCACTGCCCATGAAGCACAGGTGCTCTCCGCTGGCGATGGAGCCGGACTCCAAAGACTGCTTCTGAGCCTCCAAGAGGGACTTCACAGAGAGTGCAAACTCAGAGGGGTTCTGGAGCATCTGTGAGAACAAAGAAGAGCACATTCAATGCTCCATATACATTTATACACTCCATACGTTTTAACAGGGAATCAGTTCTGTCTCTGCTCACCAGGTCAGAGTCCAGGTGGAAAGCTGTGGACAGGTGCCCAGAGTTGTACTGCTCTGCAGGCCGACAATCCACCACAAAGAAACGTACCCCATCCTGAGAGTAAAACCCATTGTTATCACATTACACATTCTCCACTCTTAATCAATTCTTAGTGGAATTCAGTTCAAAGTAACCCGAGAATTACTGACCTGCTGCAGCTGGTTGGCCTGCAGGATCTCAGGAACAGACACAGGAAGACACAGAGCCTGACTCAGGTCAGTGTCCTCTTCTTTCAGAGCCACCAGGCTGCTACCAAACAGATTCTGATTCATCTGCCAGAGCAGAAAAAGCAAACACATGATGATGGCTTTGAAACAACGAGCTCTCTTCTGCAGCTGCCTTGATGTCATAGTTAGTTTTCTCATCAAAGTCTTAGTTTTGCCTGGCATTACTCATTGTCTGTCAAACACAAGTCAGGTTAATCTGTACATGGTGCCGTTCTTACCTTCCTGAGTGACAACGGGGTCTTGCTTTGGTAATACTGGGCCAGAGAAAACAAATCTTCAATGTCCTCTGCCTCCAGGTGAGCAGGCGATGTTTCCAGCATTTCTGTGACAAAAAAAACAACTCTTGTTTAAGTCCCGTTCTGTAACACGATGGCTAACAAACCCACAAATAAAATGACAGCAGGACAAACTTACTGATGATGTCCTCTTTGCTGTCTCCTTCTTGTGTAAGGATGGCCTCTCTAAGGGTAAATCAAATAGAGACAAGTGTAAACAGGAAGCAGATTGCCTACTCTGCGGTTGGTTGCTTAGTTAGTTGTGGCCCTGTTACTGATAGAAAGTGTTGCAAATTGTTATTAATGTTGAATCAACTGCTGGTAGTCAAGGATGATGATTTCGTCTGGGAAAGGGGCATGAAGAATCAGGGAAGGACATGTGTGGCTGATAAGACCCAATCAGGAAATAAACGTGTGTGTCTGTGTCATCCTTGTAAAAGCGTCTCAGATTCCACCCGTCCTAACTAAAAATCGCTTTCATAACTAAAACGAGGTCATCTGCATTTTAAAAAGGGATCTGTTTTAGGGTTATAAGTAGTTGGAGTAGTGTGGACTCTAGGTGTAAATGTAGGAAAAGTTATTCGTTTTAAAACAAAAGCGTGGTAGTGTGGATGTAGCCTTAGTGTGCTCATGATTCTGTGTAGCGTCCACTAGCGGTTACCTACTTGGCATTGACAAGGATGATGAGCATCAGGAAGAAGATGAGGAAGGGGTCAGCCTGCTGGAGGTAGAAGTCCCACAAGGCCTGGGTA
The DNA here is from genome assembly GCA_036023855.1 of Gadopsis marmoratus. NCBI lineage: Eukaryota > Metazoa > Chordata > Actinopteri > Centrarchiformes > Percichthyidae > Gadopsis > Gadopsis marmoratus. Next base: position 55,337 of record JAVQJF010097059.1, on the reverse strand, counting down.
ACGTCAGGAAGGCAGTGGCTGGAAAACAGACTGCCCAGCTACAGAAGAAACAGAAATACAGACACATAGTTCAGACATGGCCACATATACATATGACAACACGTCAGCTGTGACTGTGAAGAAGGAAACACAGACCCAGTTGATGGCGTAGGAGTCAGGTGTGATCTTTTTGGTGTCCAGGAAGGAGCAGAGCTCTGGCTCATGGTACTGCAGCAGTAGTCTGTACAGGTGGAAGGGTCGGCCATTTGGCACACAGTCCCTGAAATGGACATATTTGGCACCCATTACAATTCCAGTCTCCATTTTATGTCTATTTCTGTGGTTAAACCAGTGCCCAGACAGCTCACCTGGGGATGTATTTGTTCATGATAGCGTAGAAGCAGTTGTAGAGGTCGCTGCGGGGAAGCTGAAGCCCCAGGAGTGGTTTGAGCAGGTGGGGCCAGCTCAGCTCCGGGGTGAAGGAAATGTTGCGGGACTTACAGTAGAAAGTAATGACTGACTCAACGTCAGACACCATATCACTCCTCTCGTCCTCCGATACTCCCAGCTGGTCTAAACATTGGGACCGATGCAGGAAGTGTTACAGAAATGTAGAACACCGGCAAAGAAAATCAATCAGATTGACAAACCTATAAATAATATATTAAAAGAGCACTGTTTTCTGCTTGGCTTTTCTGGGTGTCACTCTCACAAGAGGCTTTCTATTTGGAGCTGTAACAGATCTGGTTGTCAACCTGTCAGGAGAGCAGACTAATAAACGTCATTTGCTCCTCTGAAATCTTCTTTAGATACTGGCAGACTGAGTGAACCCAAAAGTAACATGACCTGTCCTCCTTCCCTCCTGCTGCTTCCAGGTTTGTGCATATTCACAGATGTTGCTGGAATGTTTATCCTGAGGATGTTTTTGGTATCTAAGTTATGTGCATCCATGATTTTGTTGCCATTTGTTGGTGTTCCTTTTACATTTTTATGCTCAGACAGCCTACCAGTTTGATGGCTGGATGAAATACAGCTCTGGAAAAAATTAAGAGACCACTCCAAATTTTCCAAAGTTCATTTTAATCAAACAAATACCTATAAATAGTAAAACCAAAGAACTGATCATTTTGCAGTGGTCTCTTAATTTTTTTCAGAGCTGTATGTTACTTACTTTACATGCAGCATAAAAGGATACTCCACCAATTCTCCTATAACGCTGTGGGACTAATGAAGGACAGTAAAATAAGGATGAAAATCAGTGCTGCAGAATCAGATGTTTTTTCCTTCTTCCTTGTCAAAACCTGGTTGGTAGGTCAAAACCTACATTGCCCACAACGCAACTCAATCCACTGACAGTTCAGTCAAAGGGCGCGTTATGCTAGTAGCTGCTAGCCTCAAGCAGGCTTCTACTGCTTCTACTTCAGTCAAGTAAGCTCACGTCTTCTCCACACCCCCAGATTTGACTAATTTTCACACTTGTAGTCTTCAGCCTGTTTTCACTCAAATCATCCAACATCCTAGGAATTCTGACTCAATAACAATTATATTATCATTACTATTTTGCACGTCAACTATGTTTTGTACCTTATATAGAGATTATGACTGGTTCTTTTCATTGTGAGGGGGATTCACATCCTGGACATGCACACGCAGCTGGACGCTGAAGTCCCTCTGTTCACTTTTACAGCAGCGATTCCAAAATCCACGATTGCATCAAAGAATTTACTCACCGATCAGCTGTTGACTGCGGTTTTGAATGAGGGTCTGTTCTGGTAAATCGAGGATGCCATCCCAGGGAGACAGGCTGTCTCCTTTTCCAGAGACGTTTAGAGCGATCTGCCAACACAAAGCAAGGAGTCACTGCTAAACATGCAGCTACGGAATGATACACATGACAAAGACTGAGATTGATCTACAATCAGCGACTCGGCTTTTGCTCCACTAATAAACAATTGAGCTATAGAGATGCAAATAGATATATATATTAACTTGTGATATTACCTGTGGACTACTAAAAACCCTCAGCAATCTAAGTAATGTCTACCTAAATGAAATAGCTTAGCTATTAATCAGATGACAATGATCACAGGCACAAGTACTCAGGACTTGTTGCAGATTCAGACAAATATTTTCAAGGACTGGGCCACTAAGCCCCTAAATTTGGTGGCCAAAATGTAAAGTTGTGTAAAAACAATCCAGAAAAGGCAATTTAACACAAATGAATACAGCCTTCCATAACTGTTGCACTTCAATAAATGACAGAATGAAAATATATATGAAGTTCTTTGTAATATACATATGGTATATACAGTATATTCTTTCAGGTCACAGTTTTTTTCTTTTTCAGGTCACAGTTTCCTCACGCAGATACAATGATAGAATATTGAACTACAAGGTGTGAAGGATTTGGGAGTTTGGAACTTTAACGTTGGTTTGGCGAAGGGTCGCAGTGTAGGGGTGAAATTACATGGAGTATTTGGTGGCCACAAAGTAACATTTTGTGGCCACAGGGCATAGGGCCATGGTTAATGTCAAACCCTGCAACAGACTGCCAATCAACTTGCTGCCTAGTATTTTCCTTTCAAACTTGTATTAATTTCAGTTAACAACTCAAGAATCAAGAACGAAGTCTCCATGAATGCTACATTACATAGTCTAAAGGGGTAAAGCTGATCTACAGCAATGGTTAAACACCTTTTTGATGGACGCTATTAAAAACACAAACTTATTCAAAGTAGCTTAACAGGAAGGTGCAGTAGATAATAGCTCTTTTTCACAGAATGGCATTTTGCATGCACAGCCAACAGCAGCGCAGAATTTCTAAACCTAAAAAGGACATTCATCATCTTCAGGTGGCATTTTTATAACACAAGTTGTTCACATAATTCACATCTAAAAATATGTTGTAGTGGAAATGGTATGTGGTTTCAAACAGAGCTGAAGCCATTGCAGTGGGTGTGTCATGAAGAGGTGGTAGCCATGATAATTTGAGCACGAGATGCTGGTCTTTCCGGTTTGTTGACTTGCGTCTGACGAGAGACACTCTGACCTTTGCAGCATGTGGACTCTAATAATAGAATTACTGACTTCCAAGTCAGACACATACACAATAGCTTGTACACTGCATGTTTTAAAACTACAGTAACAGTCAGATTATAAGTGAAACTGCTTTTCTATAAATAGGCAGTCGTTTTCAGCACGCGCAGACCAACTCTTGTCATGCTTCTCACCTTCCACATCTTGGCCCTGCGTTGAGCCGAATGCTCCTGGACCTGGATGATGTCTCTCTCCATCTCCATGTCAGAGCCGCCAGAGTCCAGCGCTAGATCCTGGTCCCTGAAGGAGCACACCGACAGCACACAGATAAAAGGTTAACAGATTAAGCCGAGTACAAGTGTTCATAAAAGTTCACCGTAACCATATAACAAAGGTAAGCTTTCTGCAGCCAAATGTATAAATGTTTATAAGCGATCAACCTTTTTTGTAATAATTTATTTGTAGTCATGTCTGTTTATACTGTCAATCATGATACATTTTGCTGAAATGATTAGTGGCTTAATTGAGTAATTTAACAAGGAAGTAGCAGATTATTTTGATAATCAATTAATAATTTGTAAAACGACAAAATAGGCCATTTTAAGCCACCACTTTGTTCTGTGGAAACAGACAAACACAATGTTTATTAATAATCATTTTTAAAATATCGGTTTGCCATTTCATAATTGTGCTGAGAAATGTGTTGGAACATCAGCTAAACACGTCAATCCAGGCAGATATCGTGACATAAAGATATGGTTTATCTGCATATATCGCCCAGCTCTTAACTATAAACTAGTTTTTTGACAAGCCTTGATAAGTCCAATACTTTACTGACGATTCCAAGATCACTTTAATCACGCAATACGATGATTATATTGGAGTTTAGCTTCCTGACAGGGCCGAACTGGAGAAGGGATTAGGTTATGTTCTGCTTACAGGGAAGCGCAACTCGCCAGACACCGGTTATCTGGCTAGTTACTGTTAGCATGCTGGCTAATGAGCTTTGAGTATAAAGCTTGTCCGTGCGAGAAAGAAAGTGACGGAAATATAAATACATTGATGGATCTTTCTCGAAGGTTTTTTGGGTCATTTGTGTCTGTCTTAATGACTGGGTTGCTATTTTAATCAGGACCAACTTGGCTAATTAACATTAGCTGCCGAGCACTAACGGTACCGAGCTGCATCCGGACTAGCCTCCGTCGTCAGCGGAACAGATTCGCGTGACTTACGTAAACTCATCTTTAGTCACTGTACACCAAATTCTTTCAGCTGACGCCGACACAATTGTTTGTCAGTCGAGAGAAACGCCTATTATGTTGTTAGTCCGATAACAAATTGTCTCACCAGCTGCCCTGAAGAGCTTCCTCCGCGGCGTCCGCCATTGTTGTGTTGACGGAGACACGTCAAATGCCGTCAACAGGGCCGAGGTGTCGCGCAGCGCTGTCACTGATTAATCAGCAACTGAGCTTGTCAGGTGAGTGAAGCTAATTGTCCTTATTCAGAAATGTAACAGCGAGAGTGGTATTTGTTGCAACTGTGAGGTTTTTAGTTGTAACAGACACGACGAAATAAACGTATGTTCTTGATGTTATGGTCAAAAAGGCTAAATGTCACATTTGATAGCCTACTTTTAAGATCAAATCCTCTTTTTTAATGAGCCGGTAGGTGCTCATAGGTTTGAGACTGGGACTGTTCACTGACACCAAGCAATCATTGTTCCTATCATACTGTGTATGGTCTTATCAACACCAAAAACAGCCCCCTGCAGGCTGTGTTTCAGCTGCATTTTGTCTTCATATTGCCTGTGTTTGGGGTTATATATTTTACATTTCCAACTTGTGAAATGTTAGGGTTTTGGTGAGCAGAGGCCAAAGGAAGCCACTAGTGACAAAAGTTGAATCAGTTGTGTCTTAGAGTATTAGCATATCAGTAAACCTGGGTGTTATTATTGAAACAATTTACACTATTTAAGATTAGATTAGATTCAACTTCATTGTCAATGTACAGAGTACAGGTCCAAAGCCAATGAAATGTAGTTAGCCTCTAACCAGAAGTGCAAAATCATAGTATATATTTACAGAGAGTGCAGAAGTTACAGTATCCAGATGGCATGTGTCATACCTTTGAATATGTATATACAGAGAAGAAGTGGACTAAAATAAAAAAAATGCAACATAGGCTATATGTACAAATATATATCTATAGAGTGCAATATAATTTTACGTGTGCTATAATATATATACAGTATGACAGCATATACAGTTGGTTATGTGTGCAGCACCATTAAATTGGACAATGGTGGCCCAATCAAGAATATGAAGAGTGCAATGTCATGTTTGATAAGGATGTGAGAAGACCAAGACAGTGTGACAATACCAGTACCCTGAAACTGAGGCAGCTAAATGGAATTCAGCCGTCATTCACTTTTTTAGTCACGTGTGGTTTTTCCATTTCACTGGGTACTGTGATGTTCCAGTTTTATGAATGCTGTCATTTTATCTACCAGAAACAAGTAGATGAATAAAAGGTAGACTTACCTTCTTTGCCTGTAGGCGGCAGCATCAACATATCTAAACTGCTGCTATTCATTTGCATCCTTAAGGGTGGCACAGGTTAGTTTGTATGAAACTGTTCTGACAATGACTGACGGCTCCCCTTTGTGGACAAATTGCAGACTGTTAATTTTACAATTACAAGCCAGTTGCATGATCTGCAACCGGGGGTGTCGTCAGAATTTTGGGGCCCCATGAAAGAAAACCAATTGGGCCCCTAACATAGAGACGAAAATAATCACGAGAGCCCCCATATACGGGGACGAGACCCGCGTCACAGGGCATTTAAACAAGTGGCAACATAGTCATGTGACACCATTTTGTCCAGAAGCTCACCATCATGTAAATAATTACTGCTCTGTCCAACCTCTGGCTAGGTTGCCCTTATCAGTTTGCAGGAGCAATCTGTCTACACCTGTGGATTTACCACTGAAATTCTTTATTCTTGGAAAAAATGTCCGGAGTAATGTTTTCTCTTTATTTTGCTGTTCAGTCATGGGGCCCCTACCAAGCTGGGGCCCCATGAATGATCCAGGTTTACCCCCCCTAGTGACACATTTAAGGTAAATGAGTGAATACTGATTTGTTGGTACTGACTGTAACAAAGTCACAGAGGACAAAGACTTGTTAGTGCGTTCAAATTGAGTTGCAGAATGTAAGGCTGTGCAGGCTAAAAGAAACTTGCAACGGTGAAATTCAGTCCAGGAATTATAACTTTATTAGGATTCTTACTCTTTTACTTTGGTCACCATACATGTCATTAATGAAGAATGTCAGTGTAATTTCTATCAAACAGCCAAAACTTAGGGGATACTTGCAATTATCTGTTGATGGTTACATGAATAGCTCAAAGATTAACTCGTTTGATTCTGTAAGTTTAAGAAAAATTAAAGTAGCCCTCACCAGCTGTAACTGGAATTATTTGGTTCCTTGGTATTACCACACCGTCAATAAAATGTAGCCATTACTGCTGCTAAATGAATGGATGTCACAGCACAGAGGTTTTTGGATTTAGATTTAGTTTTCTAAAAATTGTTCCAAACATTCAGCAGTGGTGGCTAATTTTATTAAATTTTTTACAAAGTGCTACTTGGGAACCAAATCATACACTGTACCAAGAGATTCTCAGGGCTGCAGGTGGGTTAGAAACAATAAGGCTCAGGTTGTGAGAATATAGTTTGAAAACTGAGGGGATAAACCAAATAAAACCACTGTCTTAAGGTTACTCTGTGAAAAGATGAAACCAAACGAAGCATGAAAAATAAAAATTTCACAATAAAATAGAATATAAATCACATTTCTCTCATTAAAGTGAGCAAGGCGCAACCACTGATTATCCAATCCCTTGTGACATATTCTGATGCTAGAGGCAATAAAAAAAAAAGATTTCTCAAAAAACTAAAAGACATGAAGTTTTTCTAATCAAGTGTTTTTCCCAAATCCATATGGGTTTTCCTAGTGTTCAAGACAGCACGAGCATTGAATTTACATTTATTTATAAATTTAACATGCTGCACAATGTATATATTAAAAAAAAACAGGCAGTCCCATTAAAAAAACTAAACAAAAAACCACTTCAGGATGCTAAACGTCGCTGTTGCCCCGTGTCCATGGAATCAATTCCAGCATTACCAACAGACAGTACACTTGTGACTACACTTTTGATCTTGCATTCTGAACTGATAATGTATGTTACAATATGAATGTAGCAGGACAAAAATCACTGTAGAACAGCGTAAATTAAGTGAACAGTCCATTAGAACTACATAAAGCTCTCACAGTAATTTCTGTAGATTTAAAAGTGTCACAAAAGCCTTTTAAGTTAGTAAATGGTTCGACCGACTGCTCACATTTCAATTCTCTTACGTTGTACAAAGTTACTCTTCATTTAGACGGGTATACATGGCTATTCATGTATGTTCTCTCTAGATGACAATCTTTCTCTTAATTCTGAGCGACAAAAGAAAAAAGTTTGACAATGTTCTGGTTGAAGTATCAGCAAAGGGCTGCGTGGTAAGGACCCCCCTCCCCTCCCCCGCCCACCCAAATTCCCTCCCTGACAACCACCAAGTCAACCAGACGCCAGGATCACAGACTCAGCATGATTGTGAATAGAAATCCTTCTTTCTGTGATAACAAACCCCTTTTAATGTGATGTAAACACTGTATATATATCCAGGGCTCTTCCTTTCTCTCTTATATCGTCCATTTTTTTTGTTTTTTTTTTTACAAATCAACGTGAAGTCAGACAGTTGCAATTTTAACACATTTAGGTTGAGCAATGAACAGATTGGCAATCAGTTGGTGGGAAAGTTACAGTGTCGGCGGTTTCAGCCCATACTTCCTTGCCACTTCTGTCTGGGCGTATGCTGCGTCACATAGCGAGTACAAATGGGCCATCTCCATCTCTGACTTGGCTAGGTTAATGGCCTTGTTGAACATTTCTATTGCCTTGTCCAGATTACCCCTGAAAGGAAGGTTCTCTGGTTACTTCAAGCACGTCCCAAGGTCGAATAATGCATGGGTTGAATCAAATTAAATAATCTCACCTTTGAACTTCAATGGTTCCCATAGTTTCATAGGCAAAGTCACATTTGTTGTCAATTTCAATGGCCTTGCTGATGAGGTCTAGACCCAGGTCAAGGTCTTGTTTCCATTGAAGCTGTAACAAACTGGACATATATTGAACATTTAACCTGATGACTGACACATATGAATCACATGTTACTTTAACAATATGCCTACATAAAGGGAAAAAGAAAGCCTACCCCTTGTGGACGTATGTGGTAGCATTGTCTGGTTCCAGTTCAATACACTTGTCGTACATCCCATCTGCTTTTCCAAATTGCTGCTGATCAGTCAAAGCCTGAATAATACACAAACAGTTGTGTTGTACGCGTTGAACACATCAACAAGGCCAATAGCAAATGACTACTAGAGCATCAACCTGATGTGTAAATAAAAAAAAAAAAATCTAATTTTGGATTGCATACCTGAGCATAAAGAGCGTAGCCCTCAGCACACTTGGGGAACCTTCTGATAACGTCCTCAAAGCCGTCCATGGCTGTCTGTACTTGTGACGGGTTGTTTCCTGTATATGCCTGTCTGTACTGAAGAACACAAGAAAAGAAACAAGACACTCAACAGCTAATCTTGATTTTTAGCAGCCATTAATGCTACAGGCAGCAGAATAAAAATTCTGTTTGTAGAAGCGCCTTGGTAACCGAAAGGTTAGGGCGCACGCCACTGCAACTGTGCTGGTTACATTCCAGCCGCCGACCTTTGTTGCAGGTCATACCCCCCGTTTCCTATCTGCCTTTGCTATCTAGTGAAGAGGTGAAAGATCCACAAAAAGTAATCTTGAAAAAAGTTTATTTATGATATAGTATTATATATTAGATTATCTTTAGTTGATTACTTACAAGAGCAAAGCATTTCTGTGCCTGGGCGAGAGCAGAGTCAGGCCTGAGCAGGATGCACTCATCAAAGTCTCCCACCGCCTCGTCCACCTGGTCCAACAGGATTTTCAGCTGAGAGGAAACACAGAGCACACTTGTTATGAGATATGAATAATGAAAATTAAATGTGTCAAAGACTTAGTAAGGAGTTGACAGCCAATCAGTTGACAAACTGATATTAAAGAAACCAATTCAGCCACACTCCTACCTGACCCCTGTGGTGATAGACATCGGGGTTGCGCGTGTCAATCTCGGCTGCCATGTTGAAATCTTGTGTAGAGAGCATAGGCTGCTGCTGCTGCATGTACATGCTGCCACGCTTGATCAAAGCATTGGCTCGTAGCTGTTGAAATGACACGACAGTACCGAGAGAGAACCTGTCAGGATGCATCGTTACAAGTCATGGCAGGCACTGAAGTCAAGACTGATTCTGTGTATTCAACTCCATGGCCCCTCTGCTTGTATAAAAACAAAACAGTAATGTTTGTAGGACAATGTATTTAGGAACTGGAACCAGGAACTGCACCGATACCCCTTTTTCACCAACATGAAACAGGTTCAGTTCCCGGTTTGCACACCAAATTTTAACCGGTTCGGAGCATTTGTCAAAAATGATTGGTTCAGAACCCGAAAAGTTAGATGCAAGATGGAACCAAAAAATGGCAGGTTTTCCTTGATCAGTGGGCGTGTCATTCTACAGGTTGCAAAGAGGGGATGGAGAAGGCAAGGTGTCAGGTCTACTATGGTAATAGTCTTCTACGTCTTTTTATCATTAATAGTTCCTGGTCTCCGCTTGTTTTTTGGATAAAAATAAATATAATGACAGAACAAAAGCTCGCAGTTAATCACCGTGATCTTGATACTACTGTTTACTTCTGTTGTATATTATGCAACGCCCTCCTTGATTACAATGGTCCAAATGCAGGGATTTATTCCCCACATTGGTGTCTTGCACAGTACATTTACCCAGTTACCAAATCTCATGGATTGTCTGCAGATACAACTGAACCTTAACATAGGCTATACAATAAGCTTAGCTAGTCAAATTGCCCAGGCTAACAAAAGAAACCTTCAAAAGGTACCTTCACATTGGCATCCTGCATGTTGATTACCCGGTCCAAATCAGGTTGAGCAGCAGTAGCGTTACCAATCAGCAGGTAGAAAGTAGCACGCAGCAGGAGGGCCTCGGCAGTGTACCGACCGCCTGAATCAATCTCCTTGGTGCATTCACTGATGATTTTGTCATAGTTCTCCTCCTCCATGTACTGCTTTGCCTTCAGGTAGCCAGAGCTGAAGAGGTGGACAAACAGATGAAGAAAAGTGACAACCTAGCAGCTGATAATTCAGTTTTGCAAACACAGTTGTGAAGAAGGAGGAGCCGCTGTTTCTCAAAGTCCCCCCCACCCATTATGTATTCTCATTTGTTTTTTCTTTATATTATATTCTCAGCGGAAACACAGGACTCTCCCGGATTATGTAACAAATCGGATTGGTTTATGTTATAACCACCAGTTTTCATTATTCATCTACGCCGTTGCCATGGAGATTAAGCCAGTAAGAGGTGCGAATCAGAGCAGCAGCGAAATCAAAATGCTTCCTTGTTGCGAATTAAACCCGTCTCATAGTTACTGAATGAATCCAAAATGTACCCAGAATTTAAATGCGAATCAATATAAGCTGCAGATTGTAAAATCAGTTTTTTCAACAAGGTAATCTTTAGCTTCCACTCACCATTAGCAGCCTATGTAATTGAATTGCACTGTAATTGGAAAATCCTTGATGATCGTACTGATGATCCAGCCTCCAGTGCTCAAACTGTAAGTCCGTGACGTTGTGGATGGGTAAAATGAATGAGAATTTTACATCTGGAACCAGACACCCGGAATAGTTCCTCCCAATTCTATTCTGTCTCTTTTCAGTACTTAATAATTTAATTGGATGCAAACATTTGACCTCTGATGAACAGATAAACAGTGCACAGCTTAATGCTCAATTAATAAAGCATGTTTTTCTGTGCACAAATATTAGAGGTTTTGAAATATCAAACACCCACAGAATTTGTTTTAGTGCACAAAAGGTCAGTTTACCTCAGTTCCCACACTTAATCAGTACCGTACGTAAAGCATTTTCATATTATATCCTATTCTCAACAATGTCAAACATTCTATGCATAATAGCATCAATTTCTTCTTCTTCTAACAGGCAGAAATGTTTTTTTTTCTCATGACGTTTAAGCCATTAAGCATTTTTTACCCTCACTGTCCTGGTTGTCATACAACTCCCTGTGCTCCAAGGCACAATAAAGTGAAACTGATGAAGTGAAAGTGGAAAAGCCTCGTGACTATTAAGAACAAAAAGGATTTTTTCAAAGATCCCTGTGAAAATTCTCGAGAATCAGATCGTATGCCAGCAGCTCCTGCTACAACCTGAGTGGCTAAATTAAGTTGCATTCACTGACCTCCCAGTGACCTCAGCTGCCTCGCCCTCCTTGTCCTTGTCTTCATCTTTCTTCTCCCCTTTCTGCAGGGGCTGCGAGATGATGTCATCGGTGAACGAGCTAAAGTAGGATTTGATGAACTGAGGAGAAGGCATCATGGGTTCACGGTTCTACAGAAAAGGGGTTTGAAAAAAAAAAGAATAAGTTTACTGTGACAATTTATAGAAATAGAAACAAAACTCTCTAAAAGTGGACAAGTACCTTGTATTTCTCTTTGGCCTTCTCTTTCCCAAGCTGTTTCAGCACCTTGTCTGCTAGCAGCATGCTCTGTTGGTTCTGGAAGGCCTCGAGAATACACACCGCTGTGACGTCTAGAGGACACACAGGGAACCAAACCTAGTGTAAGTAAGCGTCGCACATTTTAAGTTAAACTTTAAAGACAGAGTGTCTCACCCTCTAGGCACTCCTTCTTGTTGTCTAGTTTTTCCAGAGCCTTAGCCCTCCTGAACAGAGCCTTGACATAGCGTGGATTCAGGTCCACAGCCTGAGAGCAGTCCTGTACGACTTCTGTCCATTTCATCTGGAATTACAAAACATTTCTGCATCTGAAAATACAGTGGTCCAAAGGGTCTGTCCACTACCCAGAGAAGGCTTACAGGTACAATAGAGACACGGTATATTTTGACCAAGACACCTATAGTGTTGATGATACCTCAAGAATTGGAGAGTGTATGTGAGCACAAGAGCTGATGTAAACCTTCAGTCAAACATGAGGGTGGAAAAATTTAAGAATGCTAATGATGTTTTCTGCAGAGGAAAACACCATTTATTTTAAGTTCAATGAAGAGTATTGACCTGCATGCCTTTCCATCTACAAGCACCCAAGGCCAGTGAATATCTCTGGGGACATTTAGAAAAGGACAAATGGTTCCATACGGCAACATACAAGACACATGCAAGGATACTCTAACTTTCAAGGTACCTAAATTAAAAATGTCCAGACTCTCAAAGCCTTTAACATCTAAATTGTTACTATAAATGTTAGGAGACAACAAACAAATATGACGACGGGATTGGTTCATTTCAAATATTTAAAGATTTCCGGTTTACATGAGTGATTGTGTAGATGACACCGGATTATGTTAAAGCATTTTTCGTTGTACAAACCCTGCTCAATGTTTTCTGCAAGCGTCCATGAAGAATCAGTGCCACACTGTCATCACACCGAGGGATGGACATAATACGTACATTTTCATCACTTATATCAATCTTATAAAAAAAGGAACATTCTGAGATATTGACACCAACCTGCTGCTCGTAGGCGGCGGCTCTGTTCTGGTAAAATGTTGACAAATCAGTCTTTTGCTCTGTGGGGCAGAGAGCAATCGCCTCTGTGTAGCACTGGATGGCGTTCTCATACTTGCCGGCCTTGAAGTACTTGTTACCCTTGTTCTTTGCTGCTTGGGCCCGATCCAAAGGGCTCTAAATGAGAGAAAGAGAGAGATGGCAACATTTGTTGATTAAATGGTCTCCCCTACGACTCAGTGGACTGGTTTAAGGACTGAAGCACCTTAAGACACTGCAGTAGGCTGTGAAGTGAACTACAAGCACGTGCCAAGGACTGAGTGCCATCAAATTGGCTGGCCAAAATTGCTAAGAAACCATTCCTTAAACACCATCTATGCCTGCAGAACCACCAACTTCAGGATAGCAACTGTAATGATAAACAGTCAAAACCTCAAACCCCAAGTTTAGCTTTCTCAAAATAAATTATTCTAGTGGTGGATGAGGAAGCATATTGCATTGACATTAGCCCGCACTGCAACAACATATAAACTTGGACCAATTGATAAAACAATGAACCGTGAAATGGTTTACAGAGGCCACACTGGTAGCTTTGTTTTATGTTTGCGTGTGCCTTACTAATGGCCATGAATTACCATGACTGTACAATGCTGTACATTAATATAATACCTCAAACAAATCCTCTCCGTTTGGTGATGACCGTTAAATCACATTTTCTCTTTCTCACAATTATGACCTCATACTTACAAGACAGTTGTCATATTTACGAGGTAATATCATACTAATAATTACACTTCTACATAATTACACAGTGGTTATACTGTATATATATTCTTAGGAAGCCATACTTATTAATGGGCATCTTTTTATTTCCTCTTAAGGGATAAAGATTCACACACAAACATGCCAGACCCAAAGACACATGTGTCATTATACTACAGCCCTATTGTAGCACGACTTTAGTTGAGAGAAAGAAAAAAAAAAACTTTTTGGCAGAGTCACTGCAAAAATAAATAAAAGCAGCTTCTTGGTCTCTGGACTGATTTAACTATCAACGAGTAACTATTAACACTAACGCGCTATTACACGTTACCTATGCGCGATGCCGCCAAATGGATAAGCTGACCGCCACCTTTAGCTGTTGTAATGTCTAATACACTATCAGACAGCGTCAGCTAGCATGTCCCAAAACATTGCAGTTACAAAGCTCTGCCATTACCTCCAGTTAAACTCCTGTCATGTTGCTTCCACATGTTGTTTCAGCGCACAGTTTACCAGCTGCACATTTACGCCGACCCTTTCTTGCTTTACAGGCGTGTAATGTTGGACATTTTGCAGCCGAAGCATGTTAAACTAGCTTTGCTAGCTGCGCTGATAATGTTATCTTACGAGACAGCTAGCTAGCAGTTACCACTGGCTAATCCACCGCCGATGAACTGGTTGCTCTCGGCCTTGCTCTCATGAAGGTAACTGCCACTGATAGTGACAGCAGCGTTCGGTGTCCTTGACTGTAATTTAACGGGGATGACACGTTTAGTCTGAAGAGCGTGCGCACCGCGTCAATGCTAACCATGCTAACGTGGGGGAGTGCTACATTAACAGCGGAGGACAGCGGAGTCGCTCGGTAACGGTACCATGTTCTCCTGCTCTCGGCTGGCTCGGGCTGCGCCGTCTTGGCCCTGCACGGGACTGGCGCTGCCTTCTGGCGTCTTCCGCTCCCCGGTCCCTTTCCTTTCCTTCGTCCTGCTGCGATTCCAGAGGTAAAACGCCCCCACTCCCAACACTATGGGAGTCCCGACTAACAGGGCGAGCTGCCAGCGGGGTAGTCCAGTACCGGACTGCGGCTCGACTGGCTTTGAAGCAGCCATGATCTCCAACCGAGCAATAAGGATCCAGCCAGTAACCACCACCAGACAGCGTGAGCCGAGCGACCGCCGCTTCTTCTTCCTGTGTTCTGCGAGGTCACAGACACGCCAGGAATCATGGGATGCCAGTGGACAAGCCACGGGGCTGTGTGTAGTTGTAGTACGACAGTGGCATTTTGTAGTTCGAACGTCATCTCAAAAAAACACCCGAGAAGCGTAATAGGCGACATGATCGTGTTTCATGATCAGGCAGCAGACCATTTTAGATCTCTAGGATTGTGACGATGCTGCTTTGTAGTCTCGGTGAAGGGCAAACCAACAAAAACAAGGGGAACTGCCTGCTTTTCCTGGTCAATAATCCAGATTAAACTACTTGAATAATCTGTTTTAGCCTACTTTCGCCTACTAGTCTCCCTTCCCGTAAGGTATCCTGGGTCCAGGTTATAGGCTACCACACAGACTATTTATTTAAATATATGTTTTAAGCTTTATTTGTGATGTGAATGATCTTTTAAAAAAGTTCCAAAACTTTGTGGAAGAAAAACAGGAAATCTGAGATCATTTAAAAATAATTCAAAGGAATAATTTTAACATGTTTTTGAATCTTGAAAAAAAATACAAAAAGTATTAATTTGTCTGTGTACAGGTGGACTGCAGCCACCAGGCGGCAGTGCTGCTGACTCGCTCCATAAATCCATTGTCCTGCCCACTCTTGTACTGCACAGAAAAATAACCACTTGAACTAAAAATCCTACCTCTGCACATGTACATTATTTTTGGCTAAAATACTTTGTGGAAAATATGTATGGCAGTCATAAAAAGACTGCTTCAGTGTGCTGCAATGTAATCTAATTAGTTTCAAAAGTGAAGGATATTTTCTTTTCAAATTGTGCACAATTTTCACCCCCAACACAACACTTCAATGTGCATTTCTCATATGAGTTTGTGTGTGTGTGTTTGTGCCTTTGCCTTCTGTCCCATTTCAGAGCTTTGTGTTGGACAGTGATGGAGCCCGACTACTCAATTTGCACCCAAGACCATCTGTGCTAAATCTTTGACCAGCAGTTTTCAAAGTCAACTGTATTTAGCTGGTTAGAAGGAAGCCTGTGTAATGAAGACAATACAACAATTCCCTCATGGTGTGTTTTATAATTCAAGGACTGACTTTCATTCTGTTTTTGGAGTTGTATCTAATTAAAAAGTAATATTTGTAACAAACATTTTCAAAAATTATTAAGTTGTATTTATTTTCAATAACAACATCAATAACTAAAGAAACTGCTTAAAGAACAACAGGGCCCTTAAAAGACGTCAAACAAAACTAACTCTTTGGTGCAAACCAGTTACCGAAACAAGGCGTAAACTTAACTAACGGACCTCCTGAATGAGGCCTGAGGGAAACTTATATACTAACAGATCAAACCAATAAACACCTGCAGGGGAGAACAGCATAACCCCTCACTAAATCTTCACCTACGGAAACCCTAATCCCCCCAAGCTCACAGAGTTCTTGGTATAGTCCTTGGGTGGGGCCTCAGCATAAAAGTCTGGCTCCACCCATGGCCCAATCTGTTGTTGGATCAGGAATGAGCGCTTGGCCAGGTAAATCAGAACTGTAGTTGTGTGGCCTAAAATCAGAGGTGAATTTGTCTCTTAGGGTTTTGATACTTTATCAGTAATATTATGCATATGACATCAACCACATTGTTTTGATGACTAGTGCAGGTTTTTGTGTGAGGAGTACAGACTTTGAAAAACAGATTCATGTCGAAAAGTATTATCCCAAACAGTTTGGAACCTCGTGTGTCTGCATGCATTTCTTCACGTTGGACTCTTGGGCAAAAGGTTCGTATGTTTCTTACATCAGAGTGGGAGGAAGAGGAGGAGCTAGAGGGAGAGCTGGAGGAGGAGCTAAGAGAAGAGCATGTGATTAAATGAGTGTACATTATATTCCAATACAATATTATTGGATTAGATAAAATCACAACCTGGGGCGGCTGTGGCTGAGGGGGTAGTGCGGTCGTCCATTAACCCCAGGGTTGGTGGTTTGATCCCAGCTCCCGCTGTCCGCATGTTGAAGTTGCCAGCATGTTGCCAGCATGGCAACTGTGTCCCCATCGGTGTATGAATGTGGTGTGTGTGTCCCCTAAATGTCTGTTTGTCTGCCCTGCAATTGACTGGCGACCAGTCCAGGGTGTTTCCCTGCCTTCCCTGCCTCTTGCCCAATGTTAGCTGGGATTGGCTCCAGCCCCCCACTGCGCCCTTCGGGATAAGCAGTGAATTAATTTAATTCAACTGCTGCGTTTTGCCTCAGCACTAAATCGTATCCATTTGTAGACAATTTGTTCAACTGTGGACTGTGGACTGATGAATATCTAAACTCTTGGAGATTACTTTGTATCCCTTTACAGCTTTATGTAAATCGGCAGATACTTCTTGTGAATCGCAAACTCAAAATGTTTGAGTGCTTTTTAGAAGTGAAAGTCAAACCTCCAATCTGGTTGGACTCCAGATTTGCTAATTATCTTCTGTTGAAGTTCAGGGGTTCATGTACTTTTCCAACCTATATATAATATATACAAGAACAATACAATAATTTGTGTTATTAGTTCAAAGGAATTGTTTGTTCATTATTGTAAATCGGATGAAGATCAGATCATATTTTAAGACAAATTTGGTGTTACTGAGCTGTCCGGTTTTAAATATACAGTTAACAGTTACAGTACAGTCACCAGATTTCTTTTTAAAGAGCAGATTTCAAATGTAGGCTTTTACAAAATATCCACACACACCATCTCACACGGATATCTTTAATTTATCATCCTCAACACAGAAAATGCATACATCCATTTTGAAAATTGCAAGTGCTTGTTTGTTTTTGAGGCAGCAGGTAATGACAGTATAGAAATGTTCAGCAGATGACCTCTCCAAATGAAAGAAAAAATCATGAAAAAGTATGAAATCATGTCAATGACAAATTTTAAAAAGATTTTGCAGATTAAATATTACTGCGTGGCAGAAGTAAACCTGGAGCAGCTTAATAACCTCTCTCCCATCTCATGGCTGACATGGCAGAGATTTATAGAGCGGTGTTACATCTGTGTGAATCGCTCATCATCTGAGAACGACGTGTTGTAAATGCCCTCACTTGCAGGGCCAGTTTTCACTCGCGTCTCTTCTTCATGGTCCTCATCATCAGGTTTCTTGTTCTTTTTGCTGGAATAAGAAGCCCGAAACGAGGCTCGGTAATCTCATCTTTAAAAAAATAAATAAAAAGATCCATTTAATGCAACCACAATCGTCTGCTTACCGTTTCCTTTGGACCACAGAGGACACAAGCAGAACGATGATGCCAGCACCCACAGCACCCATGACCACACCAAACGCAATGAGCCACGGGGGGGTGTCAGGGTTGACTGGTGCCACCAGGGTTGGAGGGATGCCAATAAACTCCAGAGTTTTATCAGTTAGCAGAAAGGCACTGTTGATGCGATTCCTGGACTTTCTATTGGAAAAATAACACTTTAACTTTAGAATGGATAAAGTGTAATCACTGGTTTCAGGCCAACATGTGTCTGTCACAAGTCAAATCTGATCCTAATCTATCATCCACTTTTGAATTACTCATCCTGGTCAGAGTCAGTGATTGCAGGTAAACAGGACAGCTCAAACTTAGCTTTCCCTTGCAACGTTCTCTAGCTCCAAAACAAGTTTAATCAGCCACCAGTGGTAAAGTTGTTCTCAGTGTTCACAAATGTGGCTCACGCTTTGATTCATCAAGTCAAGGCAATTTTGTTAATTATATTGCCCAAAATCACAAATTTGTAAAGGTTTTTTTGCAGTCTGTACAACATACTCTACAACATCTCCGCTATCCACTCCTTAAAGGTCACTCCTTAAAGTGAGATTTTGTGATGCTCAGAAGGTAGAACAGAACAGTAGAGTTTTCTGTTGCAGCCATGTTTTGGAATGAACTAACGGAGGCTACTTTTAGCTAATGTTCGCAAAATAACACATTCACCTGTTACCTGTTAGCACAATTCTTCTTCATCAAAATGAAAAGTTGAATTCCCAACTAAAACAATGCACCTTTGCTTAGCTCAGTATGGTTTTGCTGCCACAGCCTTACTTGTTGTTGTATGCGTTTATATGGTGGCTAATTTTAGCAAACACATTCACAGTAACATGTTGGCATTATAACACATCTAACCTCTTCACAGACAGGAAGAAGCTGAATTCACATTGAGTCTTCTGTAATTGTGCTATTGTTACACTGTTGCTGTTTACCATCACAATCCCACAATTATCACTGAATTGTTCAGTAAAATTTTCATAGTCTCTTTTTTACTAGATAACCAGGGTAACATAGTTGGTGAGCATCTGCACTGCTAAAATGAATCATTGCCAGCTCAAGGAATTATATTGGTGTAACTGAGAAATGATTATTTATTGCTTATCTGTGTCCTCATTAGTCATCTTGGCACTGCAATTTCTGGGGTCCATGTTAACATACTATACGGTTACAGCAATGATTCCAACATTTTAAGACAATGCCACTATTGCACCAAACAGAATTAAAGTGCATTAAAACCAAGCATGTGAGAAATAAAGCATTGAGTGGTACATTGACATGTGATCGTTGGATCGACCAAAGAAAAAAACATAATTTGATTTTTAAAAATTGCATTACCTTATAGCCTCGTCCACATCTTCTTTACCAACGAGGTGTGATGTGTTCAGTGGTGACGTCACCGCAAACCAGAACGACACTCTGGGAGTCTCATCACATACAATGATGTTTGTCACACTGGTGAAGTTCCACAGGACAATAAAGACCACGTCAGTGTTCATAAGCCATGAATCAGTGATTTCATTATGGTAAAAAGAGATTATGGTGTAGTTTTATAGCTATTGTGCCAATTTTATGAACACCCAAAAGTATTCTTTAACTTTTTACTGTTATTTCCTTTTAAATCAAACAGCAAAAGAAAACACAAAGTTTTTCTTACTCAAATTCCTGGCCGCTGAGGTGACGCCTCATGGCAAAAGCCAGAGTTGCTCGAAAAAGGAACATTTCATTTTCATTCCAAACATACTGCAATAACAACAACAGGTCATATGCTGTTTTCAGTAAAGGCCTTTAGGGTTAATTGATCACCAGATGGACCTTGTCCTCGTAGTAATCCATCACACACACTTTTGAGTGAATTCTGGACATTATTCAGCATATTACTATTTATAAGGGTAGCTAGGTGCATGAATGATCAGTTGATGATGTATGTTACAATGTTAGAACAGCATATAACGTAGAAATGCATAGTGGTGCTTGGGCAGATGGATGAATATATAAATACATACGTACAGCTTGATCTCCCAGAGCACTTTTGAGGCTGAGTCGAACTTTGCTGCTTTCTGAAGCATCTATGTAGATAAAACACAACAACAAATGCACTGATAGGAGAATTTAACATTTCATGTAAGCCTCATCACTTATTGCCTCATAGAAAGATGACATGTATTGTAGAATAATAGTTGTCAAATGGAGACCATTGTTTTGAGGCAAACATTTGAGTTATGCGTTTAATCCGACTTTGTTTCAGATCAAAAGTTGCATTCCACACTTGAGAGGCAACGACGAAATGCAACTAGACTGGCGGCTTCACAGTAACAATGCCTGTGTTTACTGACTATCTTAGTTCAAACGCAATGTAGCATGACATGTCAATACAAAATATTTAACCAAAGGTTTTTACACATTAAGGTATTAAGTATGGCCACGTACCTGGAGTGCAGCGCTGTTCTGCCAAAGCAGATGACAAACAGAGCAGGCATAAGACCTTTTCCAACATTTCCCCAGAGAACGAGAAGCAAAATATTGCAAAAAGCTCAAGTGAAACTCCCAGTGATCCGTGATCTGAGGAGGTCAGCAGAGGAGTTTCACTGGATAAAGCCTGAGGTTAATGCTTAAGCCAGGAAACACCTGAACTAACTACCTCTTTAAAAAAAAAATGTCTGTCAGGCAGTCAGCTTGTCCCTCACTGTATAAGACGGAAACTGTGAAGTGTGTGCTGCAGTGAAAGTGTTTCTGTTTGTTCAAGCTTCCAAGGAGCCAGATAGGTTTGTTAATGTGAGCGAGGCAGAGAAACACGACATCGGCTCAGTCTGCTTCTGTTTACTCAGCACAGTCAAGTGTGTGACCTAGCCATTCAGCGTGCCAGGCACCTTTTATATTAAGCAGAATTAGTTTTCCCTCTTTTTTGTTTTGTGGCATGAAAAACAGGAACACACTGCACACACACACACACACACACACACACACACACTGCATCAAATCAAACCGACTGGGGAAAGCATCTGACCATACTGTGTGTGCTCCTCCTTTAAGATAAGACCAGCAGTTGCAGTCAGTAAAGGGAAAATGACTGATTTTGGCACACAGGTTACAAGATGCTGATGGTATGCACTAAATTCAGCACATAGTGACCCAACGTTTTGCCTCTTTTAACGTGTCAAATCTTTATTTTTATGACAAGTTATTCCATACTTACTCCCTGTCTCTCCTAAACATGGTTATCAGGCTAGACCTAGCTTTAATATGTGAGATGGACAATAAAATGCTGAATAATTTCAACCAAATCTCCTTGGACAGTGGTGAGAAAAAGCTTCAACAGAGATAGAAAACTGCTGTGAAAAAAATCCCAGAAAACGATCCCAGTTTATCCGAGTTTTAAGGTTAATCATCCATTCTGCTCAATCAGGCTTGCGCTTTGGTTAATTGCTCAACTGCTGCATAGTGTCGAATGCCTGACGGAGCCATTTATAAGAAACTATGTTGACACAGGGCACTCAAGGCAAAGTCTGTTGCCAAGTTTGCTTTTTCTGCCAAGTCGCTCTCTCGTGATGGCACACTATATCTACCAATTAAAACCCAGACCAGAGTAGACCACATTAAACAGTGAACCTGGCCTACTATAAATGATCTTTTGCTCCCATAAAATGTCATAAGTGTTTTCCCATAAAACACAGACAGCACCCATGCTGAAAGCATATGAACACGTCTCACTGAGATTTATAGACCACACAACACACAACCACACAACACCAGTCAAACCACTCCTCATGAAAGCGCTGCGTTATCGTTTATTATATGGTCGATTACAGCAAAGACAAATAAAATAAAAATACTACGTTCTTTCGTGCACTGTGCTTTCCTCTTGCATGCAAATGAAAACTGGCTGTGTAGAAAAACATAATGGAAAATCTACAGTTCTCTTAAGACTTTGAGGACGAGCGCATTTTAATAAAAGGAGGTAAAACACGGGTAACTTTAGATTGATTTTGCATTTGGATTGCTCCCTGTTCAGTCCCTGCTACAGAATGATTTACACAAACTGCTCTTGCTGTAGTAGGCCTCCACAGACTGCAGGTATTTTCCTGAACAGATGATGGCAGCAGAAACACTATGTGGGCATTAGGACTTCACCAAGAATGAATCCAGGCTGTTTACTAAAAGTCACTAATTATGAGCAACATTCATTATTTTAGCATGGTCCTGTGTTTGAAATATCCACTCTTTCCTCAGGTGGGGTCTTGAGGACTTTTACTTGCAGTGGAGTATTGTTATCTTAACGTATTATTGTATTCTGCACTTTGACTTGAATAACAGATCTGAATACCAATGCAGACAAGTGTGAATCAAAGTGCATTTCTAGAGTGGGTTCTTTGGATTCCCTGGAGTAATTCACAGATTTAACATGGTTTTGTATTTATTAGTATGATGATGCTGATTCACAGTATAAAACAGAACACAGTCAAACAGTTAAGCATAACAGATCTTCTAAATAAACTCTCCGAAAGTCATGCCTTGAAAATAAAATCTATATTACAGCTGTTTCTTCATTATGGGGTGGTAAGACAAAGCAGCCCCTTATTTCGCAGACAATGCCTCCCTCTTCTTCTCGTAGCGCTACCGCCCCCAGCTGGCGCAGGCCGGTAGCGCTACAATCAGCCATAATAGGCAGTAGGAGTGGATGAGCCAGGACCGAGCAGTCAGCCTGTCTTCATAAGGACCACTCCTGCCGGAGGTGATACCGCCCTCCTCCTGCCAAAACCCCGCTTCCGACTTGAACCAGGAGCCGGCTGCCCGGAGCGGGATGCATCGATCTGTTTGCCTGTAGTGCTTCTCCGGCGGATTTGCTCCATGCGCCAGCCAGCCCGCCCCTGGGAATGGATCCGGAATCCGGTGTGGCGTCTGCGGGGAGTTTCGTCGCCCTGACTGAACGCGAGCAGAGGTATTACTCGGGTCTGCGCGGTCTGTGCCGAGCTGACACCTCGGGGAAACTGTCGCCCGGCAAAGTGGCAGAGCTGTTCAAGGCGTCCCAGCTGGCTCCCGAGTCCCTGCACAAAGTGAGTGTTGCCCGTCTCGTGGTCACGCGTTCAGCGTGGAGGAGCTGCGGCTGCTGATCACCGACCCTCCGTGATCTGCACCCGGCTGGGATGCTCACATGTGTGAATAACAGAGCCGTGACATGTTATCTGTGAATCGTCTCGCTGGTGCTGTGCGTGTCCGTTTTGCACACCTCTGTCACACACAGGAAGGCGGTCAGAGAGAAAGATCTATCTTGAGGTTGAGGGTTAGGCTTTTAGTTGCAAGAGTCGCATTGGAGACTGCAGCCTAAAGTCATATAGTGTTGAGTGTTTTATGGGCAGAATGTCTGTCTGATGCTGCAGGGTTTGCTCAAGTTGTTGTTGTTGGTGTCATGCTCACCTGCCTCTAAGAGCAAAACCATCTCTATTTAAAGGACCATGAAGTGGTTTTGGCATTTTAGCCCACTTGCTAGAAAACAAATGACATGTACTTGACATCACAGCAGACGACTGCTTTCAGTCTGGATAAAGCTGGCAATTATTTTCTCAATGAATCCACTGATCGTTTTTGTCCATAAAATGTTGAACACTTCAATGAACATGTGAAAAGTCTGCTAACTGATTTTTATATGGCACAGAAATGAATGGAAACCGATGGACGAATACAACAAAACGATACAGCGTTTGAAAGAAATCGACATAATGAGAATATAAAATTAAATGTATGTTTATAGATTATGATTCGTTGTAGTTAAGGAGCTAAAACACCTTTTTAAGTTTACACTCACTATTTTACTCTGACGGTTTCAGAATCTCTCTGAGAATCTCTTTTTCTGCACCATCTCATAGATGGAAGTATTTCCCTGTGTTTACATTTCATTTTATTTTTAGGGGCTGATACACGCGTGCTTGACAGTAACGATATTAGCAGTGATAGTGCTTAACAGTTTTCCATTGGCTCTAGATCTCGGTCTATTTGCTGACCCGCCACGGGGACAGAAACATATTTTTGCAGCTCGGATGAACGCAGCAGGTTGCCGCCTCCATTCACGCCACTTACAGCGGTGTGGGGTCAGCTCCCGGCGATTGCAGCCTATTGTGTCTCTGTGTGGGTGTCCGGAAGTTTGGCATTGAGCTCTGCTTCCTTCCTGTCCCGCCTGGATCGCCGCCACCACGCGGGCGTGATTGACACACAGCCTTCTGAGCTGCGTTTGGCCCCCGCTGCAGGATGCCTGCAGGATCACTCTTGGACTCGGTGCTGACTTCTGGGTCATGATGTCAAACAGTATCGGAGAATCATAAATGGTGTATTTCCCCCAGGATATGTGTGTTGACTTGGTTTTTACCGTAAATATAGTCTTTGCTGTTTGTCAAAACAAGCGTCATTTTCCATCGTGCGCTGTACGTAGAGGTGTGTTTTGTTGAGTCATGACTCACCTATAGATTGAAAGGATTTGCAGAGGAAGGATCTTTACGTGTAACATGTTTACACCAGATGAGTATTAAAATCATGACCCTTCCTTCTGCTGAGCTGTCACTGCTGTCTGTGAAGCCAGTAGTTTCCCAGAGAAAGCCTCACCATCCCACACGTTACTCTGCGATGAAATCGATGGTTCGGCTGATTTCATGGACTTGGAGTACAGCAAGTGTTTCCCATGACGTTTTAGCATGTGAACATGAAAACAGCCAGAGATGCCATTTTGGAGTGTATGTCATTGAAGGAAGATGTTTAGCTGGATGCCTCCCCTGTGTGAGCAACATAGTACATTTAATTTAAAAATGGACCTGGAATTGCGTGAATTTGCCATTAATGTATCCGCTTGTGTTGTCAGGTTTAGGATGAAGTCTCTGCTGTGTGCGGAGTATAGGGACATGTTGAGTTACATGCATTGATGTGTTGACAGACGTTGCTGTAGAACCGGTCTGGTTGATTAAGGAGTGGCCTTGTTCAGCTCTGCTGCTGTTGTCACATCCACAGCTGGTACATGTTGCTCAAATCCCCAATAGGCACATTGATTTCGGTTTAATCAACTACATTGTGTTTAGCCATGCTAGCAGTGAGGCCTGACATTGTTGCCTTTTAGTGAAATGTCACAACAGCTATTGGTATGAAATCCTATAGGGGACTGTGTTTCAATGATAGTGTAAACTTGAAAATACATACATATGTATGTTATTTGAGTAAAAATGACAATGGAATAATCCAATTTTCATTTTCACATACTCCGCCTTATTGTCATTGTATGACCATAGAAATGAAAATGGAAAAGCAATGCAATATTAACAATGTAACCTGGTTTTGCATTTAATTTTCAATTAAAATGAAAATGCTATTTTCTAACAATTTGAAAATGAAATTTAATGTCACATTAACCTGCTGTACAGTGGACAGTATTCATGTGTTATATTTGAAAATTTCAATTCAAATTGGATTATTGCTTTTTCATTTAGATTTGTACTTAAATAACACATACATATGTAGAAAATGATAATGTTACTGTGGAATTACATTTTCAAGTTTACATTATCATTTTAGTTTAGTCCCCTGTAGTCTAACACATATTGGATG
Source organism: Gadopsis marmoratus (assembly GCA_036023855.1). Lineage (NCBI taxonomy): Eukaryota > Metazoa > Chordata > Actinopteri > Centrarchiformes > Percichthyidae > Gadopsis > Gadopsis marmoratus. Next base: position 29,766 of record JAVQJF010097059.1, on the reverse strand, counting down.
GCTTGCCATGAAATCTGCTACAGACACTCGTACCCCTCTCGGGATGAATTGTATTGAGTTTATTAGAATTTGCCGAGCTCCTTCTGGGCTTTATACAAATCTTTGAAATATGCAGTTGTACTACCTAAACAGATTTTGATGTGTAACATCGGTTGAGTTCCCCTTTAACCTCGTGCTATCATCATGTCAAAATTTCCAATACTTTGGTTTTTATGACTAAATACATACAAAAGTAATGGCATTCAGCTGTACTTTGTGTTTACTGCCAATGTGCATATTTTAGCAGGCTAACATGCTAGACTATGGCTGAACATGGTAAACATTATACAGTCAGGTCCATAAGTATTTGGACACCACTTTTGTACTTTTGCCTCTGTACACCATCACAATGCATTTGAGGGGTTTAAGATAAATATGACATTAGTCGCTTAGGAATTACAGCCATTTTTGCACATAGTGATAGTCATAGTGATGACAATGTTTTTAGCATTTTTCCAACTTCCTTAAAAAACCTTCCCCCTCAGCCCACAGATCTGACCTGCCAGTCTGGTTCTTCAAGGCCTTCACTGGTGTTCCTGAAAAAAATCGCGTCATTAATCTTTCTCTGCAGACCTCAGACGCACTCACCAGCAATGCAGACCTGACCTCCACTGTCCTCGCAGCCTCTCACTGGACTGTAGTTTTGGATCTCATCTCCCTGTTTAAAACTGTTGAATGAATACAATGCAGGTCAAGACATATGAGCCACACACACACACACACACACACACACACACACATATATACACACCCGGCCAGTCAACCTCATCACACGATGGGCATTAACATCACTCCTGTCATGTTCTCTTCCTCCTTTGTAAATATGTGTCAATGTGATTTTGTACAATATTACATTCTAGTGATTCACTTAAAACTGGACTTTTTGCTCTTGCATTAAGCGCCATTAATCCATTGTTGCCACAAGAAGAGCATAAGCTTTTCTCTTTTGTTTGGTTTGTCATCTTTCATTCACCCCTTCCATGTTCATTGGACGACCTTGTGTTGTTGAAGTGACTTTGCAAAATCAAGCTGTGGCCATATTGCTTTTTTTTTTTTTAAGTTTTTTTTCATGTGTGTTGTCCACAATATGATTAAATGCCTTATGTCATTACAATTTGGGTGGTGAGCTCTAATATAATTGAACAAGAACACACGTTCGCTGTCAAATCTCTTCTCCATCACAAACATTGATATGGAGGTGATTAAATGCCTGTATTAAAATCTACAGTTCAAAGTGTCAAGTTACAGTTTGAGGGATATTGAAGCACCACTTAGCCAACTGCCCCGCTGCCCCTGAGGGCTTGAGGACCCAGGATGTCTTTGTGAAAATTCACTTATTCGCTTTGTTTTATGAAACTAACCCCTTGCTTCCAGTCTTTGTGCTAAGGCAAGCTAACTGACTGCTGTCTGTTAGCTTATACAAATAGTGAACTATATCTTTTTAATGTGACAGTGGTATCAATCCTCTCATCTAACTCTTGTTAAGAAAGCAAATACGCATGTTTTCCAACGTAAAAATCTAGTTTTAATACTGCTCATGTTTCAGTTGGTATTATGCTTGCATGCAAATTCTTAAACAAATGTGTGTTTAAGCAAATTAACCAAACGTCCGACATGCAGTAAACCTAAGTCAGGTTACTCTTCCACCGTAGAACTTATACTTATTCAGGGTTGCTTTGTTGCGGTATTGTAATTAAGAGCCATGTGTACTTTTAGTCATAGAGGAGTTCGTGTTCACATCAGCACAGTTATGAACTCAGTTAAAAACTGTCTTACGTTTTCGAGAACTGCTATTTTATTTTTTTGTTCAAAAGAAAATTTCTTTCAGCAATTTTTCCTGGATTGTTCCACATGATCCTAATCTCCTTTGCTCTCCCAAAGCAGTCACTGTACCTCCAATCAAAAGGGTACTGGATAAACAGTTCCCTCTGTGTAGGGCCTGTAATGTTGTGCTTCCCATTATCTTGATCCTGGTGTAAAATAATCACATGTTTACGATTGCTCTGGTCCTGGCTAGATTAGGTTTCTGAAAAGAGGAAAACACTGCAGGCTATATGAAAGATGAGAGTGATCCTAATCTTTCTGTCTTTTTCAGGTGACCGAGGTGTGTGGAGCGAAGCGTCTGGGCTACTTTGGTACACCTCAGTTCTACGTGGCCCTGAAGCTGCTCGCGGCTGCCCAGTCTGGGCTGCCCGTCCACCTGGAGAGTGTAACGGCCGGTAAGTCTGCAGCTCGGACAGGGCGCGTCTTACGAGCGCAAAAGGGGATCAGGAGATTATCTTAACATGGTAGGATTTGGTCTAATCTGGATGAAAAGGGAGTCGCGTGGAAAGGGCTAAGTGGGCTTGCCCTTATTACAAGAGCACACAGTCAGTCACACCCTGACCAAAGAGAGAATCTGTTTGATGAATTATTAGAAAAGGTATGTTGAGAGTTTCATTTTCACAGTGGTGTGGTTCAGTAGTAGCTCACCTTGGCAGAATGAGACATGTAGAGACGCTCATCCTGATGAACTCCCTCAGTCTATCTCAACGGTCATCATACAGGAAGCTCCTGATCAGACAAGACTAAAAGAAAATACATTAAATGCTTGTTGTTGACTTGTTTCCAAGGAGAATGGAAAAAAAAAAAATCTAAAATGGTAAATACAAATCAAAAAGAAGCTTGATGTCTCCCTTTAGATCTACCTCTGCCCAGATTTGTTGGGCTGAAGAGTGAACCAGACATGCGATACTCAACCGTCCCTCCGAGCGCAGACGGTCAGATGGCTCAGTGTGCGACTGCACCTGGCTGCATCTCCTGGACTCCAGCAGACAGGAGCGCCTTCAGACACCTGGAGGCCAGTGTAGAGAAGAAGGTAAGCTTCAGATTTTCTGATGCTGTAAAACATTATGTGTCACATGTAAATGTAAGTTGCTTTCTGACATCTTAGCTTTAAATCACTTCTTTTGAGTTTCAAATAGAGCACGATTACTGTTAGGATGTCTCAGAACAAAATTGTGCTTTGATACGGAGATGTTTTGGGTTGACCAAGACTGATGCACTGAGCAAAAACATTCAAGTCAGCTATAATCATCAGAGATGAAATTCCTTGTTGATGAGAGATTAAAGGAGAGTAACAAGCCTTTTTCAAAAATGCCTTTGGCCTTGGCCAAAAGTATGCAGAAGGGCATCTCTGAACACAAACCTAATGAAAACCTGATGTGGATAACTGTAACAACTTGCTGATGGCAGCATGATCAAAATTTGGCATTAATGGGTTCTTGGTGCCAGTCTAGCTCAATTTTAATGCTGCAGTTTAGTCCTCAGCCCTCAAAATCCACAGTCCTCACTTTGTCCAAAATCCTACTGTAGTGTTTCCCTGTTGAACTGCAATGGGAGGATATTAACAAAAATGTTGCACTAAAAAGTACAAACCACTTAATTTGATTAACTCAGACTGCTAAAGCCTCGCGTTATCTTCAAATTAACCTACATACACATTTTTGCACAAAATGAGGATTCTGGATTCTGTCCCCCATCGCTTACATTGGAAGCACATTAGGACGGAGTCTTTTCATGGTCAGTACAGACAGGCGGAGCGACTACAGCAAGCAAAACATGTTGGAATGTTTAAATGGGTGCATGATTATTGGTTTAAGGCATACTTGAAAAATTGTGAACCTATCCTTTTAAACATTGTCATTGTGGCACCCTGGCAGCCTAGGGGTTAAGGCGCCGACCATGAACCGTAATTTCCCTGGTTTGAGTTCTTAGAGAGACCTTTGACCTTTGACAATCCCTTTCTCACATCTCTCTCGCCGTCATTTCCTGTCATCTCTCTGTTGTCCTCTATGTAATTAAGGCAAAAAATCCCCCAAACAAATAAGTTTTAAAAGTAAAAAACGTTGGGATTAAGATATCTCTATAATTTATCGTAACCCCTCAAAACTGGAACATGGATTGAAATAAAAGCGTTGTTCCAGGTCAGTGCTCTTGTGAGACAGCAGTCTACCTGTTCTCAAATAGGTACTTCAAGAAGACACATTATCTCATGATAGTTACAGACATATTAGCCTCCACCCTCACCAGACCTCAATGCAATAGGCCACATGTTGGCATGAGTTGGAACAGGCTGTTTGTAATATTACTGTGCCACTGAAAATGTGCTTAATCCACTCACACTGGGAGAGTTTCCAGCCACTTGTCAAATCTGCTCAAGGAGTAACTAGGAGTATATGCATAGCGGCTGCTTATTGTTCTGGCTGTGTGGAAAAAAAACACAAGTATTCTGTCGTGGAAGGAACCTTGGTCCCCGCCACGATCACCGTGCAGCTCACCACATCGCTCTCCGCTGACCTACCGCAGCTACCCATACACCATGCAGAGAAACGGGGCCGACTCACAGACCGGTAAGACAGTTTCCACTCCTATAGCAGCAACACACTCTGCAAATACACCTCATCTGATTGGGTTAAAGTCATACTGGTCAGGCCAGAGGAATAGAAACGCTTTATGCAAGAAGCCCATCAGCACTGTACATTTCATGGCCTTTGTTTTGTGATTTAATTTTAATACCTCAGTTTAGTTTTCATTTATTTGTTTGTTCAGTTTTCAAGTTTCCACAGTTGGTTTTTAACTCAACTTCACATCTGTTTCCATCACTATGAAATATACTGTAATTCAGCATGTTTGGACCATTTTCAGAACATTACACTTGCTTGTGGTCTCTTTGATAAAACGCTTTCTTGTTCATTGCTACTATAGATAACTCAAATACTGCAGTGGACTAAAGCTGCACGAAGCACATGTCTTGCACTACTCATGTATTATAGATTAGAAATGAAAAAAAAGAGGTTTTACTGCATCTCGGACACCTGTTTGGTCCTCCAACACGGGAACCTCTCTCCTCACTCTCTCATTAAATCTCTAAGATCACTTCTTTTTTATTTTTTTTGGGGTGTAATCGGAACGAAATCGCTGCATGTTATTTTCGGGTTTCTCCTCCACCAAAGCTGTGTTTTTCTCTCCTGTCCGTCAGCCTATGAAAGCAAACATTCCTCACGGTCGATCGTCCAGCTGGAGCAGCACTCCTCGCCCAGCAACTACGGGACCAAACCCACCCCGGAGCATCCCGCCGTGGCTCGGGTAAAGCCAGATTCCTTACAGCTTTACGACCATGTTAATAGTTACTTCATAGCTCATTAAGTCTATATTATGATTTCTGTGTATCTTCCCAGGCTTCCTCGTCAGAGAGGCTGGACCAACAGGGTGTGGTGGACTATTGTGACGATGACCCCTGGAGGATCACAGAGGAACAGCTGGAGTATTACACTAATCAGTTCAAGAGCCTGCAGCCTGACCTGGGGGCTCTCATCCTGGGTATGGACAACCAACCCCTCCCCCACCCCACTGCCGCACTTACTTATACATTGGAAAACCCCATTAAAACTATTTTACCAACATGTGACTCTTTTGTAGGAACCATTGCAAAGAACTTCTTCACAAAATCCAAGCTCCCAATACCAGAACTTTCCCACATTTGGTAAGTGCCGACTCGCAGTGTTGTCTCTCGTTGCTCTGTTCTGTTTTCGAGTCATTAGGCAAAGCTAAGCTAATTAAGAATGATATTCATCGGCAAGAAATGTAAGATTTGTCTGAATTATTGATGAATATTTACTTAAATTGAAATTCCTAATTTCCCTCAAATTACATTGTGCTTTCCATTAGTGATAACCTAAATTCAATACTCCTGGTTGAAGACATAATTCTACTAACTCCACTCTCAGATTTTGCAGATATTTTTTCTACTTTTTCAACAATTTATTTATTTTTAAGGGAGTTGAGTGATGTGGACAGAGATGGCGCTCTCACTTTCTCCGAGTTCTGCACAGCCTTTCACTTGATTGTGGCACGCAAGAACGGTTACCCTCTGCCAGAGAGCCTCCCTCCAACCCTGCAGCCAGGGATCATGCAGCAGGAAGAGGACCTGCCGGATACTCCCGAAGTAATGGAAACAACTGTGAATATGTTCTCTGAAACATGTCTTTGCTTTAGTTTGCTGGCTGCTCTTATTTCAGAATGAAACTGTGCTTTTTTTTTTTTTGCAGAGTGCAGAGGCTCTTATTGTCTTTGAGGATGCTGAACTGAGGCCTAGCCAGATGGTAAATTAAATCCTCAGATTCTCTAATTTTAACAATAAGTAAATGTGGAGTCCCTCTGTCACAGTTTTGCAAAGTAACTAAGCACATTTACTCAAGTACTGCACTTTACTCTTTACTTGATTTTATATATATATATATATATTCAGATTAATGATATAAAATATAATCAACAACTAATGTATTATTAAGCGTTAAGACTTCACTGAACCTCGCAGAGGGATTTACAAGCTACCCAGCAGAATCCAAAGTAATCAATATTAGCTACATCAGCTGCAACATTAACATGATATACATATTACTGCATCAACAATTCTAATCCAGTTATATAATATACAGTACTCTGAAATGGGCCGTACTGCATGATGAGTACTTTAGGTAAGTTGGTTGTTAATACATGTCATTTTCTTATGTGACATTTTTAATGCAGTACCTTTACTTGTATCAGAGTATGTCTATACTGTACTACATTGCTACTTTTACTTCAGTATAACACGAGTACTTCTTCCAGCACTACTCTTTTGTGCCTGTAGGGGGCACTAACCAGCTGAAAATGAGGCTGCTCCAAGTTGGTCCAAGAGAATCCTGATCAAAGTGTTGACCTTAGAGCTAAGCCTGTGCTTCCTAAAATGCACACTTGGCATTATTTCAGTCTTTGAAGGCAGATCATTATTTTTCCTTTGCTTTATTTTTTTAGGATCGAAGCCTTAAAGAGAGGCTCCAGCCAAGCCTGGCCACAACACAACAAGATTTGAAAGAGGAGTCATGTAAACAAGGTAAACTGAGAGAAACCATTTTCCAAGTTTATTTATTTAAGCAATACATCCAAAAAAAAAAAACTACTGAAAACATTATGTTCTAAAATCAGATGCAAGGCTCATGTCTTTCCTCTGAGTGAACTGGGGTTTTACTTTGAAACTACAAACCAGAATATGTATGAAGATATGAAGAGCAACATGACCATAAAGTGATTTGTGATTTTGGAATGCTGCCATCCCTGTTTTATACTACATGAAAGTACTGTAGTTGGATAGCGTTTTTAAAATAACACTGTAGCATCTTTCTTCAGAGGTTTGCACATTCTGAAGTCTTCATGCAGCTTGTGCCACTGCCGACGTCTTTATTCCCCTCCGTACAGATGCCGGTGTGAAGAGGGTGACAACATCCCGAGAGAAACGGACTCTACAACTTGGTGCTTTTCCTGAGAGGCCAGGTGATGCTAAAACTCCTTTTCACGTGGTAGAATGATAGTAAATACTTTGCTTCTGTACATACGCACATCATGGACCCGACCACAGATACCCCCACTTCCCTCAGCCCTTCCACTGTGCTGGGAATCTTTCCTTTTTTTGTCGCATTGGGGGAAAATGTGTGGTTGGTTCAAGAGTGATTTCACAAACGGACGGACCTTTCAGAAGTTGAAATACACAGTGTTCTGTGACCACGCTGCAGCGTTCAGGTGTGTCAGAATGGTGATGTGTTCAGGTTAAAGGGAAATCTGCAGAAATGGCCGTGAAAGTATGTGTAGTGTTTGATTGAGCTGCTTTACACATGTGAAATTACAGCTTGTGGCCCCACAGGGAAGTAGTTGTTTCCCATTTACAACAGCAAGTCAAACCCGGCCAACAGTCTGACGTGCCTTTTTGTTCATTTAACATGTCCTTCCTCGCAGAGCGGCCTCGGGACCTGGACCCACAGATGAGGACGAAAACTAGACCGAGGTGAAAACCACAGCAATGGACTACAAATCTTCTGAGCTGTTGCTCATTAACCTCATTATGCCCTTTGTTTTGCCACCCATGTGAACTCGCCTCCAGGTCCTACTCCAGCACTTCATTTGAAGATGTGATGAAGAAAGCAGAGGAGCCTCCCACCCCGCCACCTCGACCACAGAAAACCCACTCCCGAGCCTCCTCGCTGGACCTCAACAAGCTCTTCCAGCAGGGCGCTCCAGGTATGATTTGCACCTTCTCCCTGTCTTCACTCAGCTCTTCTCACAATATTGTTTGCTTGTTGTTTTTTTTTTGCCACATACTCTCTCACACTGCCTGGAGCTACGGTGCATTTTGCAACCGAGTTTTTTGTGTTTGTGTTTTATGACAGTTCTCCTTTCATGGGAGAACAAAAGGGGAAACGGAGATGGGTGGGTTTTGTTGTTCAGTCTGAGAAAGGTGAGAGGCTCACGAGAGTGCAAGTCAGCGTCTGGTTCTGAAAACATGGGTTTGTTAATTTGTGTTTAGAAAAGTGAACCGTGACTCCTGAGATTAAATAGAAACGTAGCCATGCTAGTTTAGAAATCAGTGACATTTTGTCTGGATTTTAGGGGTAAAAAGTGGATGGTTGCCACCTCCTCCAGCCCTCCCACCTAGACCATCAACTTCACAGGTAAGCACGGTTTGAATTATGGCAACGATTCTTGCTAATGTGCTGTTATATCAAGCAAACAAAGCCTTTGCTGTTCCTCTCAACTCCTCAACAGAAAGCTTTGGTTAATCATTACCATCATCTCTCTCGTCAGGTGTCTCATTTTATCAACGCTTCAGAGAAAACTCCCCAGAAAAAAGTGCAGCAGCCAAACTTTGCCGACTTCAGTCAGTTTAGAGAAGAGGTGAGCATAAAATCTGATTTCCTGCTTTGATTTGTCCTCGTTGGGGTTTGCAAATGCAGCGAGCAGCAACACAAATTGTCTCTGCAAAATGGGGCGGAAAGAAAATAAGCAGGCAAACCCCCAAAATTCCATCTCAGATTGTCAGTGTTTTCCACTCCCCGATTTACAACCTTCGATCTCACATGTTGCACCGTAAACATGTTACTGAGGTCGTGTTTGTCAAACGTACGGGCCTCTGTTCCAAGAGGTCACTCTTGGAACAGAGTGACTACTACTGCCTTAATTAAAACCAGGAAGACTGGACCATCTCAAAAGTCATTATACCGTGTATGTATATTTTTCAGTTAGTGAGACAAACTGAAACTCATACCAGCCCAAGCTGCCCAGAGAGACATCCGTGAACTACAGGCGTAGTTAAAAATAGCTTCCTTAACATAAAACATGTCAATGTTAAGTTATGGGTGAATATTTGATACCTGTTTTTGCATGGAGCCGTCTGGAGCTGTTCAATTTGCAGTTATGGTGAATGGAAACAGCTTCGCATCTGCAGACATATACAGTTCATTCTATCGATAAAGAAAAGGGCAAAGAAGTAACCTGTGTGTGACTTGTTAAGTTAAACCCACTTCACTTCATCTCACTTTACTTCACTTAACCTTACGTCGCTTCACTTTTTTTCATGTCACTTTACTTAATTTCACTCCACTTGGCTTCCCTTCACTGTCACTTAATTACACTTAACTTCATTTTGCTTCACTTTATTTTACTTAACCTCATTTTTTGCCACCTAACTTCTCTCTGCTTCACTTTATATTACTTCTTTTCACTTTACATTGCTTCACTTCACTTCTCTAAATGTCATTCCACTTCACTTTTCTTCACTTAATTTCAAATCTCCACTTAACCTCTCTCTGCTTCACTTTACACTACTGTACTTCGCCTCACTTCACTTTACACCATTTCACTTCTTTTCACTTTGCTTTGCTTTGTTTTTCTTTGCTTCACTTGTTTTCACTTCACTTCACTTTTCCAAACTCCAAACCTTTCCCGGGATCACAGCAGGGTCAGTGCAGCTGATGAGACACTGGGCAGGCAGCCAGAAGTGATGCTACTGCAGCCATGACCCAAATGCCACATTTTTGTATTTTCTTTCCAAAGTACAGCAGAGCTAAAGACGCATCTGTCAGTCCAACTGCCATCCACTCTCACCATGTCTCCTCCAGAGGGTGGAGACATTTGCCATTGATCCGTTTGACAAGTGAATACATTCAGAAAGAGAGTTAGACAGGGTCAAAGACATCTCTCATCTTGTCTTCCTGTTGTGTTCGCTTGCTTCGTTCATTCACTTCAACATCACCACGGGGAGCTTTACTTTCTGTAACTTTACTTCACCTGTTTTGGACATGCTTTTTGCTGCTCAGATAATAGAGGCCAGTTGTAAATATCCTGTCCTCCTAAAAGTTCATGTAACAATGACAGTAATTCGTCAGCTCTTGCATTGCTGAAGTGAAACAGCCGTGACCTATGGCTGATGTGACCACCCCACATGCTGATGATGGAGCTTGTGTGGTTTATTGCCACTGTAGCAACTGCTACATTACGTTTAAATGTTTCCATGCTGCGGTTGTGTTTCGCATCTAATGGCGCAGTGAATCTCGGGGTCATTTATTTGTGTCTGCTTGCGTGTCAGTGGTGTTGCTCAGCAAAAAAACTGATTTTTTTGGCTTTCTTGGGTACAATTTACAGCAGCAGCATTAGCCTGTTTAATCCATCAGGCAAGCCCAGGCATTTCTACTGCCACCGCAATGGAGACAGCAGCCCATTGAAATTAGTGGATCAAATTCACTAAATCCGATATTAACAGATGGGAAATTGTGTAGTGCAGAAAAAAACAGAGGAGATGCTTTCTATCAAGAAATACCTTCAACTTTCACAATAACTAAACTGGCTGTCTTGCTATGAGCTGAAATTGACCTTCATATGTAGGGCCTGTCTTCATGTTCTTGCACTGTTAACCTCTCTGCTGAATAAAAGCAGGTGGTGATACTTCATACATTATGTCTAGAAGAGAATAATGGCTGAAATGCAGCAAGGAGATGCAATAAAAGCAAGATAATCCATCATGGCTGCCCCTGAGCAGGCAGGAAGCCACGGCTGGAGAGCACTAGATCGTGGTCCCTGCAGGGAAGGTGCTGATTTATCCTCGGTCGGGGCAGACACATTTCATCCTGCCTCTTTAGCAGCTCCCTCATATTATTTCACCTCATCGTGACAGCAACACTCTTACGGGAGGATCACATAGTTTATGTGGCCAGTGTCCTAACACATTTTCTTTGTGTCATTTTAATTGTACTAATGCTTTTGCTTTTGTGCGCGTTGCAGGAAGAGAGCAGTGTGAAACCTGAGGAGCAACAAGGTCCACGCTCTAGATTTGGTCCGAGTACTGAAGACTTGACAAATGCTTCAAAACAGGTCCGAGCTGCTAATGTCGACATGTGAGAGCCACGCTCGTTTTGTTTTGTGTGCGCCTATGTCTCGGTCTGGGGTGAGGAGGCTAATTTGTGTTTCTGATACTTCCCTTCAGGACGTCATTGGTGTTTCTACCAGTATGGCACCACAGAAGCCAGTGCGCAGGAAATACCACATAGAGGGCCAGAACCTGGAGACCGTGCCACCACCTGCCATGCCGTGTCCTCCCCCCACCAAACCTGCTCAAAAGTTAGCTAAACATTTGACTCTTTACGCCTAAAATACAAAAGGTTTGCTATTCAACTAAATCTGATTTGAATGTGAATTGTATTAAGCAGAATTGGCTGAAATTAGTCGCAGTTGCTAAAAGAAAATGACTACATTTGTAAGGTGACGTATGTTAAAGTTGCTCTAATCAATATTCTGTTAAGAATCAATTAAATGACTGTGTAATATGAAAAGGGTCTCTGCAGTTCCCCTCAGCTCTATGAAGCTTTATAACCTCTTTTAGCTCGATGATTTGGTTTTACGGCCCACTCACATCGTTTGCTCCCCGTCCAGCACCAAACAGCAGGCAGACAAAGTTAACAGAGCTGAACGTTAAGCAGCTAAAGACACAGATATTTCCCTCAGAGGATGGTAGAGAGCAAAGCAGACCTAAAAAATATAGTGAATATCAGGTGGGAAGAATCCCCACTCCAAATGAATGCTAATGTTGCATCGGATCTGCTTGGTGTATGAATAAACCACTGTTTGCTTGCACATGAGCCAACTTTATAAGGTGCAAAGCTTGATACGCTGCCCCCAAGTGGCTAAAAAAAAAATCAATTAATGCTTGTTTAAGAACTTCTTAAAAGTAGGTACGGTAAGGTGATGGCTTTATCGAACTAGAACACCAAATGAAAGATGTAATTCTCTCTCAGGCTGCTGTCCAAACAGAAGAGGGAGATCCAAATGGCAATCCGTAAAAACAAGGAATCCAACGCAGTGTTGACTCGCCTCAATAGCGAGCTCCAACAGCAACTCAAGGTCAGCTTATCTTCTGTTGCTTAAAGCACAACACACTTGTAGATGTCGATGCAACCATACCATACCACGTTTCCTCCCCTCGCCTCCTCTGGGACACTGTAAAATGGGAAAATGTGCAGCTCAATCATCATATGGACGAAGGCTTAACACAGTACATTTTCACCACAAGCCGTGAGAGCATGGTAGGGTTCGTGTTCATGCTGCGTTTGTTTGCGTGTCATACGTTGAATTCTGCCCATTCTCAAATGAGTGCGGCAACAAATACTCTCGCTGGTCTAACTTGGTGCACAAGCTCCCAGCACAACTGTCTGCCCCCCTACCCATCACTCACAGTTGAACTAAAGGCACGGACTTGGCTGTTTGCATTGGGGATCTGCCCGTGGCACATGCACTCACACTTGGAACACATGCTGCATGCCTGTCATTCTCCACGTAATGTATCCAGTAGTGAAACCCTCATGCTCACATGCAGCGCTTTTTTAAAATCTTTTTATCTTTTTTATCTTTAGTATCTTTGTTGTAAAGCACTTTGAACTGCATTTCTTATATGAAATGTGCTATATAAATAAAGTTTATTATTAAATAAAGAGAGAAGATAAAGAGAGAATAAAAAAGTCAAAAAAAAATTCAATGAGCCCAAATAAGCAGTTTGATTTTAAGCAAAGTTTTAAGCTTCTTTTTTTTTTTTAATGGCATTCTTCTTCCTTGTCCTTGGTAATCTAAGATATCATTGATTCGCTCTAAATCGACTTGTTCCTCAAAGCATCTGTGGAATTCTGCAGAGAAAGGCATACGTGTCTTTATATAGACTCGGGCCTTGTTGAAATACCAAACAGCCATTGGCATTCCCAACTGTCTTCCTCAAATAGAGGTCAGGCAACCAACTACTACAACAGGGCGTGTGAGTATAGTCAGGAGGCTGCATGGAATGGAATAGCTCTTCCTTGACTTTTTCCCTCAAGTTGCAGTAGCATTTCAACTGAAGACACACGTGTAGCAACAAATGGTTATTTACTATCACCCTGAAGAAAGAAGTGTTCGTCAGTATTTTGGAGACCACCAACTCATTATGTTTTCATTTTGGACATTCCGCTATTTTAATGCGGCCCTCATGCCAAGCTGTCATCTTTTCTTGCAAGATACTTCCTAATCTAATGAGCAGATTGCCATGAATTTTGCTGAACACTATTGGTTAGCGACTTTATGATCTTTTCTGTAGTGCAGTGGTTCCCAACCTGGGCTTCTATCTAGTGATCTTGTTACAGACCATAGCAACCACGGCAAAAAACAAATCAAATCACGACACAAAGTTTTTGAAGTAGTTAAGGCCGTCAACTTGAGTCTGGTCATACGCTCACATGACAGATTCCTCTCGCTGCAACTGTATCACAGCGTAACCTTTTTTAAATGATGGTACTTAAACAGTCAGAGCTCTAATTACACTTTTGCTGCCACACCACTCACCTGAAAGCCATGCCTGGCACTTGATGCTATTGCTGTTCTTATAGAATTTCAAAAGCCCCACCTCCACCCCAGCATCCACCTCTGAGTCTATGTTCCACCGTCAGGAAAATATTTAAATTTACAATATTTACATCCACCTTGTTCTACACCATCACTACCATGGTAAATAAAGCTGTAATTACTGACAGAGTTGCATCAGAGTGCAGTGATCAAATGTTGTGTTTTTTGGGGGGGGATGTTGGCTGCAGGTGGTTCACCAGGAGAGGGTCACTTTGGAGTCCCAGCTGGAGCTTCTGCGGCCTCTGGCCTCGACGTGAGTGTGAAGTCTGGTTAGAGTCCTGTGCATCTCCGACATACATCTCTATCAAACATGAATGTTGGGGCCAAGATACAGAAAGTTATTGCGTTTGTTGCAAACGCAAAATAAATGTCAAAGGGTCGACAGTGGGGACAAGCAGGGATGTGACTCTTTGTGATTTGTTTTTTTTTTTTTTTTTGATGAACAGCTCCAGTCCCACATCCAAATATTTCTCTGTATTATTCTCTGTATTTTTTTTAGCCACTGTGTGATAGGCTCATGTCAGATATCCTGTTGCTCATTGTGTTATACTAACTTGACATTCTCTTTTGATTGAATGTTTCTCCCATGAATCTGACCTTGCTTCCAAAACATGTTTCCAAACAGTTTTTGCACATATTGCCATGACTCAGATACATGTTTATGTTGTGTGTAAATGATGGGAACTAAAGTACCTTTCATGTGTATGCACGTGTGGTCTAAGGCAAGTGATACAGATTAGAATCGGATTACTTTTTGCACTTAAAATTGTTGAAGAAATAAAAAGCACATTTGCAAGATTGTAGAAAGTGTTTGAGAAAGCCGCATTGGCTATGAGCTGCATTTGATTTAGTTGCAGATTTCCAGCCTGCACACAAGATTTGATTATCTGGTGTCACACTGTAGCACTGGCACTGAGGAATGTTGACACTTTTGACATTGGATTTGTACGAATTACAGACATTTTACTTGATACTTGCTCCATCTTTAATTTAAGCACTGTCCAAGGGTTGATTTCCCCATATGTTTGTTATTTCTGGGCTGCATCCATCCAAGAAATTAGCACAATATTCCTGTAATATTTTTTGTTTAGTTTTGTGTTTTGTCTTTTTTTTTCCAGGATTGATTTTAAAAAAAGAATCTAATTTCAAAATATTTCTAACATCTGTACAAGCAGATGTGGTTTTGATTTTATCTATGCAAAGATGTGGTGCTGCTTAAGCTTGCTTTAGACCATTTTTTCCCCCACACGAATCCTGATTGTTCATGGTGGTAAATGAAGTGGTTAAAATACACGATGGCATGCTTGTTTCTGCATGTGTGCTACAATGATGTGAGCATTTGGACTGTAAATTAACTTGAAATCATGCACAACTGAGCTCTGGGCTGAAGACAATAATCTAATCAATAAAGTTGTCTATTTTTATTTCTAGTTTTATTTATTCCCATTAATACGAGAAGTCCCATCACATATGTCTAACTGAAAGAAACACTGTTTTACCCTTTTGCTAGTGTGTAAAGATATAGCTGAGGGTTGCTCCGAACAGCATGAATGTAGAAAACCTCTGAATCAATTTCTTTAATTATGTGTTTCCTGAGAGCAACAAGAGAAAAACACTGGGATTCCGAAAGAATGTACTACTCGCTTTTTTTAAGACTGACGAAGGTGACATGAACAGATGTGTCAGAAGTCATTATCATGAGTTTGAGAGCAACAGAGATCAAACAGACTGCAGTCCGAACCCTCTCTCACAAAGCAGCTGTGCTTTCTCCAACACAGACATAACAACCAGGGTTCAAGCAGATCACCACTAATGGCTGTATTCCCAGATGCTCAGCCACTACCGTCCCAAAATATCTGCTGGCGCACTCTGCTTCGTTTAGACACCCTATTCCTATTTGTCGCCCATTCACGTTGCATTCAAAATGCACACTAATTCCAAGTCTTCCAACAAGCTACTTTGATCATGATCAAGGATTTTGATATTCATCCAGACATTTCTTTCAACTGACTAACATGCTACATCAACATTCTGGTTTTTAGCCCTGCGAGACCGTGGCTCTAGGGACGGCAATATCGGTCTGGTTGTGTGTCCGCCCACTTTTGTCCAGACTGAAATAGCTCACCAACTACTGCCATGAATCTTTGTACAGACATTCGTTGTCCCCAGAGGAGGACTCTTAATGACTTTTGTGAGCCCCTGACTTTACCTCTAGTGCCACCAGCAGATACCCTGTGAAATATCTCAAGGTTAACTAGATATATTGGCGCCACATTTTTTTACCCAGATGATCATCTACCCAGATGATGTATCCTAATAACTTTGGATTTGGATGATGTATCCTAATAACTTTGGCAATCCCTTGGCTTTTACTGTTGCACCACCATGAGGTTGACCATTTGTGGTTGTGTTGTGAAATTTGGTATGCATATTCATGCATACCTCAGGTTGAAATGTAACACCTTTGGTGATCCCCTGACTGTTTATCTTGGGCTGTTACCAGGTCAAAATTATACCTGCAAAACTAATGACATTCCCATCAGCAAGTGCTCATTTGCAAATGTTAGCATGCCAACATGCTAATTGCTAATTAATAAAGTTAAACCTGCTTAAAATCAACTTTTTAGTATTGTCTTAGTGAGCATGTTAGCTTGCTAATGGTAAAATGCATTTTAGCTCTTAAGCACTGCTTTGCCTAAGTAAAGCCACATAAAGCCATCATGGCTGTAAACGCTTAGTCTTGTTGCAGTTTGCATGTTTGCCCCAAATTTTTCCTGGAAATAGCAGGGTATAACTCATTTTCAGGATGTGAAGTATTCCACAAGACTAAAGTGAGCCTAGCAGCGGACCAGAGAAGTATGACTGGAGGCGTTCTTTTGAATGATTGAAATCGCAGGACATTTTTTAAGAAAGAGCAAAATGAAACAGATTCTTAACTCCAAGGAAAACAGCTGAGCAGCGTCTGAGCCTGTGTTGAGGCATTCTGGAATAATGCGTCACTCCCACATCTGAGAAAATGAATGAGCTGGAGTGAAGGAGTTCAGTCTGGGAGACAGACACGAGATGCCAGACAACGACAAGGCGCTCGAAGCTGCTCTGTGCCATAACCAATATTTGGCACAGCCCTGCATGTCAGTACCTGCTGCATCAACTTACAGCTAGGTTTTATTTCATCTTATACATCAGGAGAGGAGTGCGTGTATTCATTAAATAAGACCGCTTAACAGGGATCCATTCTCACTGAACTATAAATACCACTTAAAAGTGTTTGGTTTGCATTTCAAGGTGACAGCTGCACGTGATGAGAAACTATATGTGTCAGCCATGTGGTGTCTCTAAGTATATGCCTCTTTGATATAATTGCCATCTAGCTATCTCACACAAAGTCAGCAACTGGATTATAATGATCTGCATGGTTATTACTATTATTGATTCGTCTAGCTGGAGACAGTAATATTAAGTGCTCTCAGGCACAAATAGAAAAAAATCCTCTGTGACAGAGTTGGGCCTCTGTAGACGTCCATACTGACCAAATGTTCGCTGGAATTAAGCAGAAATTCATTAGACTAAGAAAGTTAGTCTAATGAAATGAACTGACAAAGACACGTCGAGTTCATTTTCAAGTTCAGTGTAAATACACTTTAAATGTGCAATGGCTTCTCAATGACTTATATCACCCCGGGTGGCTTTAGGTCACAGCTGACCCTTCTCACAACAAAGATTACCAGCTTTTGTCTGTTCAAGTTAGCCCTTTTGTTGCGGCACCATTACTCAAAGATGACGACATACGCCATCCCTCTGGTCCCTCCTTTGTCCCAGGCCGGGCTTTGCAAAGGTTGCACTTCTGGTGTGGACATTAGTTAGGCCACAGGAAGGGCTTTTAGGCTGTCACCTCTGCTGATTCTGGCCCCGTCAGCTGGTGGGATTTAGCGAAGCACTCATTCAGCAAATGTGAATGAAGCTCGGACCGGGCTGTCAGGTCTGCATACAGAGGTGAAAGCAAAGATTAAGCTCGGCATGGAACTGCTAAAGTAAAACAGGAATAATAAATTATTAAGCCCTACAAGTTGCAACAATAGATGTGTTTGTAAAAGCTATCACCTCATAATTATTTTAATCCCACGTAAATCTTGTGTCAAAACACATAATGTACTGCAGCTGTTTTTGGAGAGCCAGATACAGTGCCTGCTTTGACTTCCCCTGCTTGGCGATGAGGGAATATCACACACAAGGTAATCCAAATGTTGTTGTTTTTTTCATGTGAGGCCAACTGGGGCTGCCTTGAGGAGCCACCCCCTCCATTTTCCTCCCATATCACACCCATAATACAGCCGACCCACCTGAGTGTAAATAACAGAAGCAGTGTGATGTTCAGCCAGGATACGTTACATAAGCTCTGTGTTATTCATTCACATTTTTTCCTCTTTTGCCAACTCCAAAAAATGAGACGATAGTTAAAAGTAGGTCTGCAATAACTATTATTACTATATAATACAATACTATATTATTTTCAATGAATCTGCTGATTAGGTTTTGATTAATAAATCAATCGTTTGGCCTCTAAAACAGCAGAATATATAACAGTCAAGAACCCAAATGCATTCTGTTTACTATAGAAGACTATAAACCATCAAAATATTCCCATTTGGAACCAGACTGGAGGCTGGAAGCAGTTCATCTCCTTGGTATTTTTGCTAAAGAGAAATGTCTTGAA
The DNA here is from genome assembly GCA_036023855.1 of Gadopsis marmoratus. Lineage (NCBI taxonomy): Eukaryota > Metazoa > Chordata > Actinopteri > Centrarchiformes > Percichthyidae > Gadopsis > Gadopsis marmoratus. The sequence continues at coordinate 11,243 of JAVQJF010097059.1, read as the reverse complement.
AGATTAATCGGTTATCAAAATGATTATCTGTTGATTTTTGTAACCAATCAACTAATCATTTCAGCTCCAGTTAAAAGCAAGTGGCACGTGAATGAAACTGCACTGTGGAGCTTATGGAGTTACAGGTCCGACGAACTACAAGAAGGTCTGTATATATCGATTATGTAAGGTGAACGTGAAGAATCATACCTCACACACAGACCAAGGAAAGTGTATTCATAGTTGACTTTAATGCCCGTGGAAGCTGTTGTCCTGCGCGCTGTGGAGCCGACGGGGCAGCGAGTCCTGGTCCGGTGAAGCCTCTCACTCCGCTCCGGGTCTTACCGCCGCCCTTCTTTTTAAAAACCCACCTCTACTTTGGGAGCAGCGAAAAACAGTCCGGCATCAGGGGCAGCAGATGACCCGGCGCAGCAGCCAGGAGCACAACAGTCCTCTCTAACAAATGAAAGGATGGGGGGCATCGGCAGCAGCTGAGCTCAGGGGAGCTGGATCAGGGGCCGAGGGGAGAGAACTGCTTTCTGCTCACTCTTGGGTCACTTTTGTTGGATTTATTCCCGGGTCCGCGCCAACATGCCATTTGCCAAACGACTCGTGGAACCTCAGCTGCTGCGCAGGTATCAAATCCCGAACGAGGAGGGCTTGCTTTTCGAGGATCTGGTCTCCATCAGTAATGTGGCTCTGTCTCGGACCCTGCGGCAGCTGTCGGACCTGGCCAGACACGCGTGCTCCATATTCCAGGAGCTGGAAGGCGAGTTCACGTCCACCAGCCGGCGGGTCGGGGCGCTGCAGAGTAAGATCCACCGGCTCCAGCAGACCTGCTCCGAGCTGGACCCCAAGCAGGAGGCAGTGCGTGAGTACAGCTATCATCTGTATCATCTGGCTCACGTCCCCGCAAGGAAACACACGAGGAGGCGTCTCTTCCACTTTCCACCACTGACTTAGGACTGAACATCTACCAAACAAATAACGACATCCACAACAAGTTCACCACAAGTTGTGTTACAACTATATATATGTGTGTGTATATATATATATATATACATATATGTGTAGCTAAGGTGCTTTAAGTTAAACATGATGACCTGTTGACCTGCTTCATGTTTGAAGTATGAATTCATTAGCCTGATAACAGCCTGTGGAGGAAACCTCTGCACCCCTCTGTCTGCCCCCAGAAGGAGCAGTCTCTCCAGCTGGGACCCCCCCCAGTGGATTTACCCTGCTGTAGTCTAGGCTCAGCAAGTCCCTGCATGTTCTCCGGACCCTTCTTCCTGTGTGTCTGTAAATGGGTCAGTTAGCCTGAAGGCATTTATTTGTTTCCTGCCACAACCAAAAACGAAACAGACCTGACCCCTCTTTAAGCCTCACAATGAGCTGACCACTTCCACCACTTTGCTGTTTGGCCTTGAGGACAGTTTGAGCCTGATTTGTAGAGACTCTCCTCCCTGAGCTGGGATGGGTTAGTAACCCTCACATAGTGGCGAACCAGTGCGAGGACGATTGTAAGTGACGCAACATTCTTATGAGTTCATTAAAGTTTTAATGTGACTCCATGCAAATGAATTTGGGATTCTACTTTGATAAAGCCGTCACTTAGAATCAGTGATTAAAAAAACAAGTTATTACAGCAGTGTTGTACTTAAAGCCGTATTGTGTGAATAAAGTACTCACAGCGCAGTTTGTTTTTAAGCTGCTGACACCAAACGGCAACGTTAAAGTCAAATGGTTTACTGTGATTCATCCCTCAGCTGTAGCGTGGAGTGAATGTGTCGGGATGAAATGATCAAATCCCCTCACGTTGCATGTTGGTGTACAGGAGATCTTGCCTGCTGTAGGTTACCAGATAACCCCCCCCCCTCTTGCCTGGAAATGCCTAATTACTCTTAATTGTGCTTTTCATATTAATGGTGTCAGGGGCAGCCTTAAACAACAGAACCGTCCCTCATCTGAATGACAATTAGTGTAAATGGAGCAGTTCAAGGCACCGAGGGCTCAGCAGGCAGGGGGGTGGGCTTATATGATGTGGTTGTGTGACTGCTGAAGGACACAGCTGCAGATGCCATATTGGATTATGCAGTATCAGATATTTACACATTGGTACGGTACCACAAGCGCTGTCCCACGTAAGCCACCCTGCTGTCTGTCTGCTGGTGAATCAGACTAATACCTTCAGGGGGTAATGCTGTAGCTGTTGTAGCTGTGGTAATAGTCGTATGCAGGCGCATTTTTAAATGCTTGGCCTGACACTAACACATTTAGGTCAAACGACTTGGTTTTGCTAGAAGTGCAGCGTCTCCCTTTCGCTTTTTCTCCATCTCATAAGGAGCCTTTTATTCTCTATCAGTCTATGCAAGAGGCTGCACTTAGGTGCACCAGCAGGTCCATATATAGACACTTAAGTGATGCTTCTACTGTCCGTGATTGACTGACATGGCTTTTTATACAGTGGAGTCCAACTAAATAATGCCAGGGATCCCTTTAAACAAACGGTACACACCGTAAAATGTTTCTGTCAACGTGACAAATACGAAGGCGGCCTCACACACACACGTCAACACACACACACACACACATACATACACACCTGGAGCCTGGCATGCATCCCTCAGCCCCGTGTTTGGACAGCTCTCCTCTGACACCCCATCAATGTCTGCGTTCGACCCCGATCAGAGCTCCTCAGTCACACCGGGCCCTGTAGTGCAGGCTCGTGTTAGAGCACTCTGCTGGGTTTTAGGTTACGCCGGCTCAGTGTGGAGGGGGGAGCTGTAATACTTGTGGCGGCAAGTGGCCCGCTGGTTTTTCTGCTCCAAGAGCACATGGCTGGCAGTTCACCACATTCCTTGTACCGAACCGCTCCAGACACGGTTTCCCAATAGCAGACAGAGGAAAGCACTAGTCTTGCAGATCCACGGAGTAAAACTGAGAAAAACACTGTCAACACTGCACACAAGAGAGTAATAATGCCTTATGTCTCTGGCACTGTGTCACACTCTTCCTGCTTATTATGGATACAAGACCAGGATCTCGTTAAATCCACAATGCGTTGGTGTCTTATGTGATAATCTCGGTGACTGTAACGTGTTAAGTTGAAAGTGATAAGGTCGTGTTGTCTGAACATAAAGCCTTTAGTACAACAGTAATCCACGGAGGACATGTTTGAATGAAATGTGGAGGTTTTATTTCACACGTGCACATAAACGGGATGATTATGTGCACGTAAAAATGTAATTCAAAGGAATGTACAGCAAGAGAAAAGCGTTTGCAAGTGAGCTCACATGCTGAACAGCCAGGGTCAGTATCTTATCTTTTAGATAAGCCCACTGCATGTATACTGCTGCTAGTAGAAATACAGCTCCCTTATAGGTTTGGAGATTTTACCTTGAAATGAATGACTGACTGACTAATTAAGTTTGCTTTAATATTCTAGTGGCACATTTGTAGCTGTCAAGTGCAGTCAGTGTAAATGTTACGTAACATTTAAGAAAAGACAATTTCTCATTGCTGTTCTTCTAGGCGCTTCAGGCGCTCCGCTGTGCTACTTTTCCGCTCGCTTAAACAACCCCTTGAGTTAGACTGAGCGCCATGAATTTACGCTCTGCAACTGCCAGCCGCTCTGTCTCTTGATTTCACTCCGGAGCCAGCCTTCCACTTCAGCACCGTGACGTCTGTGCCGCTCCGTGAGCCTCGTGGCCTGGAATGAACGTTTCTGTGGACGGCACAGTAGCTACTATAAACTCCGCTGGAGCAGCTTACACCAGGGAACCACATTAGCCCACTGACAGTCCTTCCCTTCTGCATTTCATTGACTCAGTCCGGCCATTACTGGGACTTTGATTTACTAAGTGAGGCTGCGACGACGAGTCAATGCGCACTCCATCCGAGGTCAACAGCGATCGATGTTAGGATTCACGATAGAGCTTGGTGGGAACAGATGTGGAAAGAATTTTATTCCACCAGCCTCAGTCTTGTTCCATGAAGCAAAAAAAACCCCAACAACTTTAAATCATTTGCGCAAAGAAATGAAATGCATCGGTGACTCGTGGATGACATTTTAGAACAAGGCAGCTCTAATCCTCTTCTCCCTTTCATTATCAGAACCGTGAGCATTTTTCTGCAGGTCCAGACAACCTGCCGTTGATATAGTACCCCTGCTAATTATAGAGCAGATTTCAAAGACTTGCTCATTTATTCCTGCCCCCCCTCCCAGACAGACACGGAGAAGTCCTCGACAGCCATGATGTCGTGGTGCCCTGTTGTTTTCATTCAACTGTCTTATAGGTGATCTCATTTCTTTCTACTTCCTCATCTCTTATATTCAGCACTCTGACTTTGCGTTATGTACTATGACAAAAAGTGCCAAACTATGAACAAACCAATGGCTTTGTTCAGTATTCCACATTGTAACTTGATAATACGGAATAAACACTTTTTAAATGACACAAATTATTCTTATACCAGAGTGATGAGAAGTGCGGCCTTTGCAGGAAGTTGAACTGAAGGGTCTCCCCTGCACTAGGCTCCGTTAACTATGTGCACGTCTCAGCACCTCAGCCCCCCCCCCCGGTGGATTGCGGGGCCTGTGATTGAAGTGGTTCCTCCTGAACCGCTCTGTCAAGTCAAGCATTCCGAAAAATCCAGTGGCCGGGAAACCACAGTGCTCGCTTGCACTTCTGGGACCCTGCACCCCATGCGTGCTCCCTAAATTGGCCCTGCGATGTCTGGTGTGATTAGGGGAGATGGAGGGGAGGGGGGGCTGTAGTTAGGGGTTGAGGCTGTGTTTGTTTATAAGAGGAGGCATTTTGTAAAATCAAGGTAAAGGTTTTGTCATTGCTTTGCTTGGGGGAAATGTGTGAGTGATTATACGTTACATTCCTGCAGAGGGACCCTCCACGAGAGCAAGTGCTTCAGAGTGTGGTCCGTCTATACGTTCGCCTAAACCATCCCTCTGCTGGTCTTCTGTGTATTTTTTGGTACGTAGACCAACATTTGTGTTAACTGTGTTACACGCCTCGCCACGGGAAAGTGCAACATCAGGTTCCTCCAGATGAAGTTAAGCTCTAGTCTGTTGTTGGCGAGAGTGGATTGTTTTTCCTGCTGCAGAAACTGGGAGCCATGATAAGCTGTCCCCGTGCCCTGAGGGGTGTATGTGTCCCTCATACGCACACTCACACTTTTAAAAAAACATTCCCCAGCAGCCATTACTCTGCACGGAGCACTTGAGGTACCAGCAGGACAATTCAAGCCTGTCCTGCCGAGGAGGTGGGGGGGAGAAATCATCTGCCCCCTGACCTCGGAAGCCTGCTGACCTCAAACCGCCCCCCTTCAAAACACAAAAGGGCAAACACAAACGCCTCCATCTTGCTTATCACTCTGCATCTAAAGACTTGACCTGCCAATTAGAGTGGATTTAACGTTTGACATGAAACTGAATAGCCTCAGGTCAGCGGACCGGCGGAATCCAGTGCCTGGCCAGGGATAATTAAACTGTCAGAGTCAACTCGATAACTACAGCAAAGTCTTCCGTCCAGGTTGTCACTCACGGCTGGAGAAGAGGTGAGCCCTGAACTGCTTACATGGCCAGCCTCGGATGTTTTTTGTCTTTTACCTCCTCCAATTTCTGAGAGTTCCCTCGGTTTTGACATATACTCTTTTACTTTTTAAGCTTTCAACACTAGTTATCATGGCCTGTGGTACCTGGGACAATTATTCTCTGCAAAGCAGTGCTCTTGTACCAAAAACAATTTATTGCAAGTACAGCCTGTGATTTCGGCGTGACCTCACCTCTATTTGTTCAGGAGCTCTGCAACATCTGCTCAGCCGTCTGTCTAAACCTACATGTAGCTGTTATACTTAATGCTTTAGCTGAGGCTATGAGACTTTCCCCCAAAGATCAAATAAATACACGTCTGACTTCAAGTTAAACTAAACTTTACTGCAGCATGCAGTTTGCAACACCTCACCACATTCTTTCCCCAGGCAACCTGGAAAAATATTGACAGCTCGGGGGTTATAAAGCTATTGTCGGCTGTCTTTGTCTTGCCGCTGCTGGCCAGAAGCATTTCAGGCCACCTGCGTGGGTTTCCTCTCACAACTTTCAGTCTGTCTTTTAATGATATGATCTACCTCCCTGGTTTTGCGCTCCTCCATAGCCCCTCCTCCCAGACCACCACCGTCACAAAGACAGACTTAAAAAATACGCAACGGAATTATTCTCCACAAGGCGCATCTCAGGATCTTTGCAGGAAGAGAAGATTACGTTTCTAGTAAAATTCTTATGAACTCTCCTCATCGTGCTCCGTGTTAATGGTTGGCTCGCTGCCTGCTCAGAACGATCAATAGGAAGAGAGAGATAACGAATCGGAGGCACAGCTGTATAAAAAGAACCTCTCCCCTGCTCTTTGCAAGACGCTTCTTTTGCCAATATGTTGCAGTGAATTGTAAAACTGAACTGCGTGTGCAAATCTACTTTTTTTTTTTAATGGACACTTTCAAAAGAGACGTTCTCATCTGACGTTAAGACAAACGACTTGGTATTTGAGCAGGAAGGAAACACATGTGAATTTGCAGTCTTTGCCATGCAGGTGTTTAGACTGGGATTTGACTGGAATGTGCGCTCCCCTCACTTCGCCTCCGTATACGAGCCAGTGGATCAGCCAGGTTGAGCCTTTAAAGTTGAAAGAGCCTTTTCATCAATCATCTCCTGCCGTCACAGGAGCGATGCAAGAAAGAGAGCGCCTGTGGATATGAGGGTGTATATAAACGCTGGGCTCATCGGTTTAGTCTAAGGCAATGAGATCCATTGGATTTCTCTTCAAACGTAAAATTGCTGGCGTCTGGCTTTCTTTTCAGATTGGTGGGACAGAGAGATATCGAGCAATATTATTACAGTTTTAATTACATTTTCACCTTCAGTATCATATATTTAAAGCAACTTGGCAGCTACAACTACTACGGGTTTAGAGGTTTGATTCTGTATTTAAAAGAAGAGTTTGTCATTTTGGGAAATACGCTTATTACCTTTCTTGTTGAGTGTTAGATGTCATGTCTGTCCGCTAAATATGAATCTACAGCCAGGGAACAGTTACTTTGGAAACAAGTGCTGTGTCTCAGTTGGAATACTTCGGTTAGAAGAACACAAATTGAGACACAGCTAAAGGGAAACAGCTAGCCAGGCTCTGTCCGAGGGAAGTCACTGCACCCAGCCAAGAAATAGTCCAGACATGAGAGCGATATCGATGTTCTCACAAGACAGCAACTACAAGTGCTGCTCACAAGGTTAAACTATTACTTTAAAGATTTAATAGCTTTTGATGTCATCTCTCTTCTTGCCTCATATGACTTGAATGGTAATTGCAGCAGAATCTCCACTTCCACATCAGTATTGATGAAGCCCCAGTCAGAAAGCATCTTCTGCCATTTTATATTTTCGGTCTGGTTTGTGGCAAATGGCTGTCTGATGTAATAAGCCGCCCTCTGCTCTCCTCATAGCGCTGCCATTTCAGGCCAGGCTCCCTCTTCGTGGCCTTATCTGCTTCCTGCTGTGCTTGTGCCGTCCTGTGGGCCCTCACTTGTCACACTGATTTACACTTGTAGTGCAAGTGGCGGAAGGCACCCCGTAGCGGGCTGGCGGAGTGTTTGTGAACGAGCGTCGCTGGCCTGGATACAGAGATTTCTGGCGCTCTGCTTCTCGTCACTTCAGCACCTTTCCAAGAATGAGCGGCGTCACTTTCGACACACACGGTTTCTTTTGGCCTATTTATCTTCCACAGACCAGTTCTGCAATAAGGAAAATGCCAAATCTCACCTAGCAAATCAATCATTTATTAGCACATAGGGAGTTCTACTTAGCTCCCTGTTATATGTTTTTTCTGGTGGAGATTTCCTGCCAGATGTGCATCATTGTAATGCTCCAGATAACACTAGTTGCGGCACTGAGAATGACCTGAGGCCTCCACACAGGCTTTCCTTGGACAGGCCAATGTGAGAGGATCACTCTCCTCCACCCGGCTCATTGTGCTTTGAAGCACACGCAAGTTCACCCTTCTGCACTGGCTTTTGTGCCTCCCCCCTTTATGCCCTCCTCCTCTGGGATATTCCCTCACCAACCGGATTCATCTTTTATCCTTGCCAGTAATTTCTGTGCCTGCCCGCTCCCTCAGGCATTTTGTATACTTTGTTCTTCTCCTCTGACTGCTTTCTCTGAGCTTCTGGGTCTCTCTCTCTCTCTCTCTCTCTCTCTCTCTCTCTCTCTCTCTCTCTCTCTCTCTCTCTCACTCTCTCTCACTCACTCTGTATCCCAGTTTCTTATTTTGAGATTCAGCCAGACCCGCTCCCAGCAGCCCCACTGGGGAGGAGGCCATCCTGCTATAGCAGCAATAAAAATGGATGACCTGCCCTCCATTACGTTCTGCTTTGCAGTTTGCAATTCTTTGATTTATTTAGTGACCACCAATCAACCCAGAGCTGGTGCCTTGTACTCTGGGTAGATTTGTATGGGTTAATATTTGATACAGTTTAATGTATTAATCACTGCACAGTGAGTTCTAGTAAATGAGAGTGCTTCCTTTGTAAACTGGGGACTGAGCTCACTGCTCTCTGGGTTTGCTGAGCTTCGCCTCAGTCAAAGGAGTAATAAAATGCCCCTTGACTCAGTCTGAAAGAGAAACAGGCTTCATTTCATTTCCAAGTAAATCCATTTAGTTTTTATTGCGGCCATTGTTGCTGATCTCATGACACAGGAAACGTCCACAGTCTGCACACAGCTCTCACCATTAGATATTTAATAATGAGAAAACAGGAAATTCTAGCTTGCCATCAGGCGTTTTCAAGAAATGGATCCTTCACCCTGAAGAAAGATCCGGTTACCAATGTAAAAAAAGATTGCGCTCTCAGAGCTCACTGGGCAGTTCTGTCTTGGAGGGAACTTCCACTGACATCTGAGCACTGACGACGTGTAATGAATGAGACGCAGCATTGTTGCTTCTCCACAATGAAGATGCAGAAATGGTTAAATCCTCCGACTCCACCTGTTTAGATTCCCACACACCGCTCTCGAAAACCGTCTGGGGCTGTCTTACTGTGAAACATCAGCGTAATTCTACCCCAACAAACTACAACAATGTTTACTGTGCAACTTGAGACGCCAAGAAATATCATCGATACTCGTTTGTAGGGGTGGCCTCCACAGCTCTAGTTTGGGAGTAGTATACTTCCACAACACTGAACTTGTTGGGAGGGAGAGATTGATGAAATGATATCTGGGACAAACCCAGCTTTATATCCTCCATCGTAGCTGCTGTTTTGTGATGCTTTTCCCAGTCTGTCTTGGCAGTCACCCTACTTCAGGCAGCGAGCCATCACAGAGCCACTCACTGTAAGAGTTTATGCTTCACTTTTAGTTATACAATGTTAGATCAATCAAATTAGCCTTTCTCCTGTGGTTTTCCGCCTTAAAAGTGCAGCAGTAATATCACGAAAATTGCCGCCACGCTTTAAAAATGTTGTTTGCTTTGCTTTGCTGTGGAGGACAAGCTGGAAGCGACTGCACCTCGGAGCAGATCAACAGAATCTACAGCATGGGATGGAAATGGGAAGGAAATTGGCTAGAACACTTTTTCTCCTCAGTTATTTTGGTAACGTTATGAATGCTGTGGGCGATACTCAAGACCAGGAATCATCCTTGAAAACCAAAGTCTAAACGCAGCCAAGAAGAACAAAGGTGACTTCAAACGGGGAGCGAGCATTTGAATAATCCTTTGATGCCACCGCGCAGGGTGTATAACAATGATGCCAAAGGTCATTACAGGTGGCAAAGCTTTCAGTCGTGTTCTCATATGAAACGCGATCGTGTGGAGAGTAGAGACATTTGCTAAATTCTCTTCAGCAGTCTAGTTTTCCTGTGCACGTGGGAGTGTCAGTATTTGTACATTAATAACATTTTGATATGGATTTGGCCAAAAACAAGATTTACAGTTATAGCGAACACAGTTGTGGTTTTGACTTGCTTTGACTGTCAGACCCTGGAGAAATAGTTCCTGGAAATAGCTTTTTATGACGAGTCATTTATGGGAAATGCGAGGGCTGCTGGCCACTGTTGCGTCACAGAACTAATGGAGGGTCAGCCTGCTGAATTTATCTGAAGAGAGTATTCCCTCCTTCAGGCTGTATCTGAAATGGTAGCTGGACGTGGTGCATGGGGGAAAGCACCTGAAGGTGCTGCTGTGTTGTTATCAGCGGACAAGCCCCATCTGTTGGCCATCAGCCCGGTGCCCAAAGCGCTGTGTCTTTCATTAGAGGCATGGACCTTCTTTGAGACCCTCTCCTCCTGCAGGAATTCAGCCATCAGGATTTGTTTGTGTGTTTCTGTGTGTGTCTGTAACTTTTTCCTTGTGTTGGGAACTGAAATGCGTTTTCTTTCCAGCCCTCTGATGCTATTGCTTGGCCTAACATCCCCAAATACTTCCACACAGTCTTTTACAAGACCCGTTTTATTGATCTTACAATCAAAACTATGATCCCGCCTACGAACTAAACCACTGCTGAGGTTTACCTAAACCCAGGGTGATTCTGAGCCTGATTTCTAGGACACAGATTGTCACTAGTGCTTGTACTGCTACTTGATGGTGTGTATCAGTCTATCTGTGGGAAACTGCGACTGCTGCTGCATGATGCTGATATGCACATGTCCTCTCAGTCTTACAACTAGAGAGAGATTGTTGTTTTGGCTTCAAAACCTTTTCCAATCTTTGGAATAGGTAAATGAACTACACCCCTCTGCGTTTGAGAGGTTTGCCCTGCTATTCACGCACTACACATTTGACTAGATAGGCTTTCAAAGCAGTCGGAGTCGCATTTGCATTCAAACCATGCTACATATGTATACAGTCGGTACAGTCACACTTGTGTTTAGTGCTGTCTACTTGGGATCAGTTGCTCCCCCCCCCTCCTGCGATTCCAATTGTGAAATACATATTTTAATGAAATTTCGCCTTTGTTATGTTGTGTTGTGTGTCGTGTGTGTATACACTCAGCTTTTCCTGGTGGCCGCTGATTGGTTGACACCGCAAGCCGAAAATAACTGGATCTGGGGCAGAAACCTTTTTTTTATTATTATGTCGGTAAAAGTTAGCTTGTAAAGGTTGACAACATTTTGGCCTGGTTTGTCTTAGTGCGGACACAGCTAGAAGGCTACTTGACCAGCCTGGACAGACCTGTGTGTGTGTGTGTGTGTGTGTGTGTGTGTGTGT
>JAVQJF010097057.1:0-11925 GCA_036023855.1 Gadopsis marmoratus | reverse complement strand
AACTGAGTAACGGTAGCCAGCCAAAGCTTGCTAGCTACAGGTAGCTACTTACCGTCAGACAGAGCAGTAATTATTAACATGATGGTGAGCTACCACCAGCTATGACTAGCTAATTAGCTCTTATTCAGATATAACTGCATTCCCCAATATTTGTGTGATATTTGTTAGCTAGCTAGACTAAAATTAAAACTTAACATGTTGTTCACTAAAACTAACACCATTTGTGTAGTTATTTATAATAAAGCATCATATATCTCATGACACAGGCAGCTACTGATAACATTACAAACCAAACATGTTAATACGGTTAATATAAGCAAAGGATGAAGGTGGAAAGTGTGGAAACATTATGTACAGACCAGCAGAATGCGATAGTACGTTTATAATACAAATATGTAGGACGTTACTTTAATCTCAAACATTTTGATTTCTATGCTAGGGGCCCAGTAGGGTTTCTTTCATGGGGCACCAAAATGCTGGCATCCTTGAGAAACAAAAACACTGAAAAGAACTTTTGACTTCTGCTCCAAAAAAGAGAAAAACACTTAAATTAATGCAGGAGGAACAACAGTGACCAGAATTTGTTTTGACCTTCTTTTTCTCCTTTCTCACATCCTTTTGTTACCTGTCCCTGTTCTACATATTGAAAGGTTTTACACAAAGGATACATAAAGATTCAGTCTTGGACATGGGGTGTTGATGCAATCTTTTTTTGATACAAGATGAAATGTTCTTTTATCCTTGAGAACTTTACGTTTTTATAAGGAATGTCCTTTACAGCATCCACGTTAAAAAAACATCATTCTGGATGAAAAACATCTCTTCTGCTTTTGATTATTTGCCTGGAGGCTGTGTAACAGGCATTTAAATCATCCTCATCTGATGTGTTCGAGATGTGTGATCGGGATCTGGTTCTGCGGAGTCTGGATGCACACGGGTCTGGATTCGGACCACCTGCTACCGTTATTATTAGTGTAGCTGTACTGCTAATACTATTGGTTGTTTATTTTAACATCAGTAACATTGTAACTGCCATTGCTGTACATCTGTATGTGGAATTGTACTGTGCTACTGTGTGTTCTCTTTCATCCTGTTCTCACTCCTTGCCACTGTCACCTGCTGCTCATGGTGGAATTGTTGGGTCTATACATATAGAGTTGGTCTAGACTTGTTCTTAACAAGTGCTATGAGATAACACTGTTATGATATAGTGCTGAACTGAATTGTTCTGTATGGACACACACACACTCACACACACACACACACATTTTTGTCACTTAGGAGTATGAATGACCTTAACCATTCCTTCCCTAATCATAAACACTACACAATTTTTTCAGATTTTCATCTTTGAACATTGAAGTAAATCAAATGACACCGTGCTAGCTCATTTAGCAGTCCCATAAACCCCAACCTCAACGTAGCTCTAATCAGTCCGCAAATTGGACCTGAGTCCCCATGATGCACAATGTGAACACATTCATGGAAAGGTGTGTTTATACAGCGTGTGTGTCTATTTCTGCAGTTTCTCAACTCTAACTTTATTGACTCTTAATAGCAATTACAGACTTTATAGTTAAAGAATGTGGATTATTTCTGCATGTTTCGTTACGTTGAATTATTTCACAGCAGATATTTTGACTTGTCACAGCAGGAGAAGCACAAACGCTGCTAATAACATTAACAACGGATCTGTTCTATTCAAGTGTCCCAGTAAACCATGAAGCTGAAGCAGCTACATGAAATTCAACCATCATTAATTGTATTAATGAATTTATTTATAATTTGTATTTATTTATTATTTATACCTGTGCTTTTCATACTGTGATATGGCAAACTGCCCTCTGTTAAAAAGGGCTATAGTTAAATGGTTTATGATACTACAAATTCTGACATGTTTTCTTAAATGTTCCATGTCCGTTTTTTGAAAAAGCTAACCAACAATTAATTAAATGCAGCATTACAGATTGATGTAACCTGCTGCTTCTTGTAAATAAACATAAACAGAGATCATTTGTATGTATGTATGCATGATGTATTTGTATTTGTTCCCTCAGATACAGATTTGTCAAATAAGCTCATGAAACTTTTAAAAACACTCTCTCACAAAATCTCCCTGCACTGAGGTGCTGGCACGGTTCTTATCGCCCATGTCCTGTTTCTCTCATTTTATGAAAATAAATACACAATTGGGGGATTATAAATTAATCTCCTCATTTGTGGCAGCTGCAGATTAATAATTCAGTCAGGTGTTGCAGTGTGAGTGAGGCCCCTGAGAATGAACTGACCTCTGGGAGCTGTAGCTGGAACAATGAAACAGCATTCGCTCCAGGTTTTACAGCAATCTGCTGTTCCTGTATTTATGTGGTGAGGTCTATTGTTCCCCGTTTTTTTTTCCTGTATTTTCTATGTGTGTGTGTGTGTGTGCATACACACTCTGTATACACTGTTGTCAGTACACGGTGTACATAAATCTCAAACTAGAGTGCGCTTGTTGAAAAATACTGTTTCGGCAGAAGTTTTGCGGTCACAGATTTCCCCAGAGAGACTGATGCAGGTCGCTGAGGCTATGAAGACTAATTAGACTAGAGGCAGAAGGTTTAAATTAAGCATCACAGTGGCACAGATACTGTTAAACATGCAGCAGACACACAGTGTATAACTGGAACTAGACAGACGAAAAATACACACTCTATTGCAAGATGCACACCCTAATTTCAGTCTATGTCCCTCTTTTTCTTTCTTTTTAACGAGGACACACAAGCATCACAGGCGGTTGAAGGGTTTTTGGGAAGAGATGCTTGTGCATCTCTTTATTTGAGTTTATTTATCTCCTTGTCAAATGTTGAATAGGAATTTACTTCATTATTTTAATACAAATAACAAACTGTACAGTCACTTCTATTATAGGCACACAAACCATGTATGTCTGCCACTCTCACTAACTCCTTCTAACTCACTTTTAGCAAACGCACACCAGCACTCACACACAAAGAGTAGTTGCTGCATGCAGTGATTGGGTTTGTACCTTCGGGACAGTAGCACCTGGGCCCGGCCAGGCTGCTGAAACAAGTGGCTCTATTCTTGCAGGGCTGAGAGACGCAGTGGTCAACCAGTAACTGGCAGCGCTCCCCTTCATAACCTGAGAAACACACATTTTATAATCAGACTACTTGATTTATTTCATTACATTTGGTCAAATGCAGTTTGAAGTGATCTGTTCAGCTACAAATAGTGCAAAATAAAGCCTTACAAACTACCATTGCTCGGGTGCGCAGTGACAAGAATTTAAAAGTGTTTTTCACTTGTTTTAAAAATGTTTGATTGAAATTATGAGTTATGAAACATAGCGCTGTATTACTTGCTTTAAATTGTTGGTAGACATATGTAAACATGTCTTCACTGTCCACAAAATGCACTGCTATGAGCCGCCTAGTTAAACTAAACTTGACAACACTACTTCTCATCCACTGCACACACAGGGCTTGTTAGCACAATCCCTAATGGGAAGTGACAGGCAATCAGTGGTCACCTCTGACATTCACCTTCCTACTAGAGGCCCATACATCTGCACAACTCTAATCAAATCAACCAAGACCACACAGTCAGGCTGAGACGCCACTGGGTCTTTATGAAGGCCCAACACATGTGAAACATTACATCACAAATCGCCCTGAAATAAAGACCTCTACGGGCACGGGGCCATGTGGAAAAGCATGATGCACACATGGACACACACACACACCTGCAGGGCAGGTGCATGTGAAGCTGCGTCCTTCACCCCCCTGTCTAACGTCGGCGCAGGTGCCGTTGCTGCGACAAGGCCGGTGGTGGCAGGCGTCGAATTCCTCGCAGAAGATTCCAGTGTAGCCGTCCTCACACTCGCAAAAGAAAGTGCTCTGTGTCAACACAGAAACACATTAAAATTTTAGGCTACACGTCAAATCAATGAGCCTGAACGAACAGTGGGAGACGGGGACGAACAATGGGAGGGCAAAGGGAGAGAAACTTGTGAAATAAGAATAATGAGATTGCAGACTGTAAAATCATTCAGTAACATAACAATGCTATAACAAGCAGCAGTGACACCGTTTGATACTCCAAAATAGTAAGCTGGAATGATAATGGGAAAGTGAATTTATTAAAGAAAAAAACCATTAAAAGGTCTCTGTGATGCCTCAGGCTTTACACTATAGTTGTGAGAGCCACCACTGCTACATCTGTTTTAGTGTAATAGTTTTGACTTTCAGCAACAGATAAAGAATGAAACCGTAAAGCCCCACAATTAGAATAAAATAATTCCTTTTGATCACGTTACACTGCTGCAATTTGTGGCATTACGTTGTGCTATTCTTTACTGTTCAGGCTTTTGTACTTTTGCTCTCTGCACTGTTCTCTGCTAAGTGAAACCCAGAGAGAAGATTGTTCTTCTGTACTTTTGTGAATAATGATCCAAAGGCACTTGCATCACTGGGCGCAATGATGCAGCTGCAGTGATAATGCTGGGTTATAATAATATGCAAACATTGCTTTTGCTTATTTTGCAGCTGCACTACTGTTTTGTTACTAGGGTGTGAAGTGAGTGATGCCACGCTTATACACACAGCAAAAGGAAACATGCCTGAATGAAGATGCTGTATATGAATCACTGAAAGTATCTGGATGATTCAGTTTCCATTTAGATTTGTTGCCTCTACCAAATGTCTCTTTGAGTTCTCTTGGCCCCTATAAGATTTTCTATTCAGGCATAAAATATTACTGCTTCATTCACACTAAAACTCAAGTGTTGCTTTCTCACCTCAGAGGACTGTGTGATACATTTGCCTTTCCCGGAGCATTGAGGGTCACTGAAGCTGCTGCCGGGCTCCACACAGCTGCTGGCCTTCACCGTCAGGTTGAGACGCAGGGTGACCTCCGGGTCTGTGGGGGCGCCCACACGCATCACACCTGCCACAGAAGAGTTGAGGGCTTAATAACGTAGCATTTTATTCATTCATTCATTACCTTTTGATAATATGTACGGCATTAGCAGAAATCCCCACGTCTTCGGAGAGAATGCTAGAACGCTAACATGCAAAACTAAGATGGTGGACATGCTAAATATTATACTTGCTAAACATCAGCATGTCGCATGTCAGCATGGTCATTTTGAGCATGTTAGCTAGCATTTAGCTAACATGGCTATAGGCTCTTAGTCTTGTCAACAAACGGCTGAGGACAGATTTTAAATGACTCCTTGCCTGTAACGTACACCTTGCTGCCAAAAGAACAATAATGTGGCTGAAAGAAAAGGACTGATGCAGGCAGCTCTTCATTGTGACCAAAATATAGTGTTGCCTCTCCTTCTTGTCTCTTTGGGTCCATAAATTCAGAACAGCTTTTATTATATCTTCAATCAAAGCTGACAGCTACACAGGCACTTGGATAAAAATAGCCTCATAGTGAATTTTAACTGCCATTTTTCAGAGCCTGATCTGAGCCAATGAGCTGCGATTCCAGCAATGACGAGACGTTGCCGATGCGAGCTCCTTAGCCAATCGGAAGGCCGGTGAAACATCTCGTGGTTCTCTGTCATCCCTGACCAAGTGATCGTCAGTCCAATGACATCGAATGTTGGACCTGCAGAGTCACCGCTCATTCAAGTCGTTAAACCACATTCAGAAACAGTGACGTGTGAAGAGGGAAATGCACTGTCACTGCTCCTCCCTCCTTACTGGTGCTTTGAACGCATCTTCATCTTCCCCTTGCAGTTTGACCTTCACTCTTTCCCCCCTTTGCATCCTCTGTCTGTTTTCTCCAATCCCTTTCTGTCTTGCCATCTCTTCTATTCCGTCTTTCTACTTCCTTATCTGACACTTCCTCTCCCCCAGCCTCCATTATCCTTCCTCCCCTCTGATTTAACTCCACAATGTCATCCCCCCCTGCTCTCTCCATCTCTCTCTCTCTCTCAGGCAAAGCAGAGGCTGTGTTGCCTCAGCGTTAGCAGACGTATCAAGGTCAGGAGACAGGCTGCGTAGGGAAACAGCATCAGGTATGTTGAGCACACACAGAGGTCAGCCAGCCCTTCAGTCAAAGAGTGAGACTCCAGTTACCCCCCCCCCTGCAGCCACCACAGCTCACACCACGTTTTGGCACAGTTGTGTGAATACTGTAAAACAAAATCGGTGTGTGTGTGTGTGAAGCTCAGTATTAAAATAAGATAGCATAAATATCTTGTTTTTCAATATGCAAATATGGTATTCTGACTCATATATGCAGATATTATGCGATTCTCCCCAATGACATTTCAGGAATAAATGCTGTTACTACAATTTATTTAAATCCATTAATCCTCAGATGTTTTTGGCCCAGTTGTAAATGATCTATTTGGAGGTATTTCAAAATGTTTCCTGTTTCGCTTTAGCTCTACGGATGTTGGATGAACATACAAAAATGTTTTAAACACAGATAAGTGTAATTGAAATGACACATTTTCTCTTCTCTGTAAATTTGATCGTGTTCTGACAAAGACACAAATGCTTGGATTAAAAACCACCTTGATCTCATAAACATCTTGCAATTTGTCATTCAATGTTTGCACTCATTTTATCTGTGCTTTGGTCAATAAATGAACCCATATTTACCCAATAAAACGTTCCTTTTACAGAGACTTAGGTCATTTTGGTCAGCTATGTTGTGCTTCCCATCAACTGTTTAATTTTGCGAGGTCTACCCCTCATATGTGGTTTACCAGCATGCTGTAATATATTTTTCTTTGCAGTGTTATAGCAGGTGTGGGTTTTTCGTGACTACGGGTCAACTACAAGTAGAACTGGTGCGAATATAGTTTTTGAACACTGTTTTGTATGCATTAGGTGAGCGGAGGCATCTTACTGAGGAAGTAGTTCTGTCCCAGGGGCAGCGAGTGGTCTGACACCACCAGTCCATCAGGGGCCTGCAGGAAACACATTGTGGTGCCGTTCAAAATGGAGGAGCGGAGGAAACCCTCTTCATTCACACGCCACAGCACTGGAGCTCCACTGGCATTCACCATCACCCTAGTTGGAGAGACAGAGACGGGGAAGGAGGGGTGGACGTTGAGGAGATAAAAGGGGAGCGGGATCAGATCGAGAATCTGATTATAGTGGGTCCGATTCCCTTGATCCCTTTTTAATTGGTGACAGTTCTCGGCTGCTTTTTCAGCTTTTGTACTGCAAGTTACCAATATCCACATACTGCACTCTTCTTATTTTGTACATCCAGTGAACACTTGATTTATCCTGCCAGACATATTAAACAGTATTAAAATGTCATTAAACAAAATCAGCAAAAATAAGATAAATGAAGCAATCCTCTATGTGAACATCTCTCATTCTAATCCTTATTTTAGTCCAAATAATAAGCTTAATAAAATATCACCCTCTATTCTCCGCTCATAGTGGCCAGAAGCATCACAGCAAGCTGACAGTTGGTGTCTTACTTTCGGACACTTTGTCCCGTGTTTGAGCCCAGGACTGATGATTAAAGGATTTTCTTCCTGTTCGTTACTCCAACCGGGCATCAGGATCAGGTCTGGTGAGTAATGGCTGCCAGCGGTTTAACTCAGAGAGAGTGATGTTGAACAGAGATGTGAAACTATCTTTCATCAGGACCTCAGACAATTCATACAAAGCTGTGAAAACCAGGACTGAACATGATAGTGACTGAGAGAGCAGCAGGTTCAACATGTGGAGAGAGGTAAACAGACAAGAGAGAGCGCGCAAAACAAGTGTGCGTGGGCACATGATACTAAAACGTGACTCATTTTGTATTGATGCTGTACCTGCTTACCAAATAGTCATCCATTTTTAATGCTGTTTAATGCAAGGTAATGCCCTTACTTTGTGCCAATGCACATCCATACCCTGCCACGAAGACGCCATCAAACATATCAAAATCAAACGAGCAGATAGCCATAAAATTTACTGACCACATTCAAGCTCCCAATGGGATGAATCCTTTCCATTATGGACAGTGCATGAACTTTCTTCTAGCATCAACCCCCAGGTTGTCAAAGGGATGGTTAAGGGTATTTACTTTGGCAAATATTCTCATGTAACACCTCATTATAGTGCTTTACAGTGAAAAAGAAGATTAAAAACAGCAGATGCATTCCACCATTTAAATGTAAAGAATTGGATGGTTGGCCTCACACAAGTGGTCACACACACGCACACGAGTGTCACAAGCTACAAGCCACAAGCTGTTTGATTTGTTACTGGAAAACCTGCCCCCCCCACCCACCCCACACCTGTATAAAAGAGATTCATGGTAATTAATAAATCTTTATCAAGAGCTAATATTTAAGATGTTTTCTTTTTTTAAAGTGGCAATGTTGAGCCATAAAAGATAAAACATTTCACTGCTCCTTAATGTGAGCCAACTTCAGACCTTCAGAAAAGGGCCTCCCGGGCACAGCTCAGGACATTAAAGGATATATTTCAGGTCGTGTTCATGAAAGCGAGGGCAAGTTGGAGTGTCACAGGTGGACTGGCACGACGGCTGTCCCAAAATGTTGAGGTGAAGAGGGAGCTGGGCCTGAAGGTGAAGTTATGAGCGGTGACCGAGATAATAAGACGGTGGACAGGCTACTGGCAGCTGAAATTAGTTTTCCTTTGCAGGGTGTCTGGGCTCAGCCTGAGGGACGACATGAGGAGCTCAGATATCTGGGGAACTGCCGCTACTTCAAGCTGAACTGAGCCATTGGCTGTTTGATATGTATCGAGGGATAGTTATTTAAAAATGATGGTCTAAACTCTATGTGCGTTAGGAGAGTGGGAGGCTTCGTTTAATTTTATTTTCATCAAATTTTTTATATTTATTAAAGTGGATTTAGTGGCCATTCATTCATTGTGAACTTAATTCATTATTATTTACACTATTGTTTTAAACAGTTAATATTCTCATGAGTAATACTGTAAGCATCAGCGTTGTTGACATAAAATGCTTGTACCGGTAATTGTTTGCACACACAGAGTATCTGCTGTGGCTTGACAACCTCTCTCTCTCTCTCCAGCCCCTCTGGGATACAAGAGCTTTATTACATTATTATCAGCCTCTCTAAATCGATGTCACTTTTGGATCAATGCTTCATTTCCAAGTGGTGCGTGTGTGTCTGCATATAAGTGTCCTTCACTGTCTGCGTCTGTGTGTGCGTTCGGGTGTTGTATGTGTGTAATTATACAGTATGCAAACAAAGCAGCTGATTAACTCGCAGCTCCCAGTCTGAGGGCCCAGAGTCGTGCCTACCATCTATAATGAGGGGAGACATCAAGGGCATCCAACACTCACCTTGACCATCGCTTGTGCATTATTCATCGACTCTTATGTACAGAGCCATTGTAATACTGTTTGTGAGCAAACATGCTCTGAGAAGATGGAATACACGTGAAAGTGCTGTAATACGGGTAACACAGCGTCTCCGGTCATGAGAGTGGACCATGAGGAGATTCAAATGGGAGGTTATTAGTTAAGTTGCCAACAAAAGTTGCTGCATGTATGCATGATAAAATGCTGTGCAAAGTAGACTGCATTGTAATTCTTTCTTTATGGTGGTTGTGCAGACAATATAATGTGCAGCATTGCTTTGTTGTTTTTACTTTGCAGAAGCGAATTTTATTCAAGGCAGTTTTTGTTTTTAGGTTAGATCCTGTGAGTTTTCGTCCTGACTTAACACCAAGCTGAAAAGCACTGTATCACTGACCACTTGTGGTCCAAAGTTTCATGTCTGCTGCACATGTAACCACACCTGTCACCCTTTCTCCACATCCTTCCACGTCACTATGGCAATGCTGCTAACGTTCACGGTTTCCGGCTGATTGCACCTCTGCTCAGGTTGGAGTGGCCATGCTAAGAATTGTTCCACAACATAATAGAAATGATGAAGGTGTGAACAACCAAGAAGTGGTCCAATCAGGCATAAGTGAAAACACCTGTGTGAGTAGACTGCATGGTTTTATGTATCAAATGTTCCCTTCCTGATTGATGCAGTTCAGCACCTTTTCTTTGGCATTAGGGGTGGCAGGGCTGCTGTAAGATGTAGTTTATCTGTCAGATCTTTTACTTAAGTAAAGGTACCAACTGTATAGAAATACTTTGTTTCAAGTACAAGTACTACATTCACAGTTTAGCATAGTATTTAGCAAAGTATTGGCAAAGTATCAAAATACCAAAGTACCAAAAGTAAACTCTATGCAGAATGGCCTAATTTAGGATAATGTATATGGAATTATAATTATTGGTCCATTAATATGCACATCACTTTATTGTTGCAGCTGGTGAAGTTGAAGCTAATTTAACAACTTCATATACCAGTTTGTGAATTCTTATCTTAACCTACAATAATATGTCATGTTTTATTGGTTGATTATATTTCGTATTATTCATCTGAATCTGCAATGTAATTGGTAACTAAAGTTATCAAACACTTGTAGTGGAGTAGCAGTCTAAACTTGGAGACAATGGAAATTACGCAAGAACAATTACCTCAAATTTGAACAGAGCCACCTTACAAATTTACAGGAAGAGGGGAATTCAATATACAAAAGATAGATTTTTGGTGGATTATTCCTTTAAGGCAAAGCTGGATTACCAACAGGGACTAGTGGGAAACTGCCTCTGAACCCTCATGTTCACCATGTCACAATTATTTTGTGGTAATTTGATTAATTTCACATTTGCCAAAGATCATTTACCACTGAAAGAAAAAATAATATTCAAATTTTATATATATATACTATATATACAGTATATATATATATAATCTATAGTTGTATTGGTTGGTTTCTGGGTCCCGGCGCAAAATATAATGAAACTGCATCTCATGGGTAGTCAAAGGAAACAGGGTAGATACAATTCAAAGAGAGTGAGAGAAACTAGAAAGCTAGAAACCCCTCACCCCCCATCTGCCTAATCCAGCCCTGGTTTAAGGGGACAGCAGTCAGTCACAAAAGTTAATTTTACTCTTACTTTACAGCCGTCTCTTCGGGCACCTCCAGAGTCAGAGTCAGAGTTCCTGATGTCAGCTCACACAGCTCAGGACTCACACAGTGCAGACCCTCCATCACCTGAAACACACACAACATGTGTTTTCTTTACACATTTTAACGATAAACCCACAGGAACTTAAATTTAGTGTGGAAGTTATCTCACCCTGTCTGCCTCCCACAGCACCACCAGCTGCCTCTGCCCAGGTTTGGGTTGCCATGGCTGCAGGGTGGGCGGTGTCTGTGTGGTGGAGGGGATGGTGGTAGGCTGTGGTGGCTGAGTGGCGGCTGCGGTGGTGGAGGCAACCGGGGTAGCCAGCTCAGGAGCGGAGGGGGTGGCGGGGTCCCAGTCGGCAGCAGGCAGGTCCAATAGGATCTGATCACACCTCTCCCCTTCGTAGCCTTCAGTGCATTCACAGGTGTAGGCCCCCTCCTTCCCGCCATCACTCCGGCTGCAGTTTCCATGGAGACAGGGGCTGCTGGCACATGGGTCTGTGAAAAACTGAAATAACAGAGAAAATAACTAAATACAGGAAGAGCCAGCGAGAGAGACAGATATGTAGGGCCTCAGCCCATCAACATGCAGGTTGAAACTGCACGCTCCCTTTGTCATTCAGAAGAAGGAGCACTACAGAACTCAGGATCCTTTGCCTTTCACACCTGGGTGTGAAACCCAGCCCATGGATCCAGGCTTCACCTACCATTGGTCAAATGCAGCCTGTGACTGATGACATCATTTGGTCAATATAAGCAGCGGGCAAATTTGAATCTTTCTCTCTGTGCTATGATCCTGCTTGCTGTTAGAGTTGTACTTTGATTGCTGTGTGTTCTCTTTCATCCTGCTCTTACCCTACCCCCCCGCCCCCCTATATTTTCTTTTTTCTCTCTCTACCCAACCGGTCGAGGCAGATGACCGCCCACC